>JAZGTK010016658.1:0-12628 GCA_036877625.1 Ambastaia sidthimunki
CATTTTTGGCCTCCATCTCCAACACAAGTGGACACCACAGAACATACACGTCATAGCTCTTTGCTTTAATTTGGCTTTTTACATCTATCTATACCAAAACATTTAAAGTGACAGTGAGAGTGTGTGGGTGTTACCTGGTAACAGTTCCCTTTACTCCTGGTATTTACATCTAAAAAGTGAATCTTTAATGAGATGAGTAATATCAAAGACAACCAAAGAAGTGTGGAGTTTAATAATGTAGCACCTGTTCTCAGCGGAGGCGTCGGTATGCCATGGGAGTTTTTAAAGCTTATAAATTTCAAATGAGGTGAGGTAGACATCTATCATTATTAATAGGTGGGTGCCTGTTCAAACCTTTGAACACTGTGATTTTGGGAGAGGTGTTTAAGAAATAAAATACTTCAGGTGTGCTAATATAAGACATTTCCTGAGTTTGAAAAGCAGACTTTTAGGAAATGGATGATAAGTCATGGTTTATGTACAGCTTTTAGGTCTTTTCAATTTGAGGATTACTTTGGTGTATTGTGTGATGTACCTTCTAACCCCTGGCATTTTGAGTATGGAGCTGTTCTGCCAGTCTGTCGGTGGGATGGTGAATATATCGCCTTCTACTGAAGATCACACAGTAGGTACAAAGTGCCACAGGCGACAAGAAGGGGGTCCACTATAAGGTACATGGCATTTGTGATTCTTGCTACCTACTGATGTTGGCTTCCCTGCTGATAGCTGCAACTTTTGCTCAGTAGCATTTCATTGTTTGCACAATGCAACAAGCTACAGACAGAAAAGCAAGATTACAGTCTATTTTCCTTGAGAACAGCAATTTACTGACTGTAGATCAGAAAGGTAGCAGTAAGAGACCAGAAACATCACAAGGCTTTTTAATGTAACAGTTGATTATTTTAATATATAAGCACTAGAAATATATACCTATCAGTTGACATCTGAAATTTGAAAATAAAGGTTCAGATTGAGAAAATTGTGTCAGAAATAGAAACGGGGTGTCCGAGTCGTGTACCCCTACTTCTGGAAACGTCAACTAAGACAAGACGCAATGACCAATATTATGCCTCTCTGGGCTCAATTAGTTTTGTCTGATGGGCTGATCTGTCCAGCAGTTCAGATGCAAATAGAACAGAGCAGACAAGCCCAGACCCGGCACAGGTGTTACTTAGCATGGGGTCTGTCATCTACATCAAAAGGACACCTCTGACACTTCCCATAACTTACAGATCCTTCTGCTGCCACCAGAACGGAAGAACAAAAGAAAAGGCTTGAAAGAGGAATCAATAAGCATATGGCAATTAATAAAACATTTTCCCACTGAATTCACTACAGAGGGTTTTTCTTTGTTCTAGTTTCACAAAAAGAGGGAGACTAGACTCAGCCGGAACACCAAATAATGTTGAAAATTTCTTCAGTCTAATCTCATGCCTTTCATGTAGCTTTTTTCCAATCTTGAAACGAGGGTATGTGGGCTTTCTTGTGCATTTAACATATTGCATTTCTCAGAACAGTGTCTTATAAATATCATGTAACTGTGATTATAAAGGTGCCAGTTGGCAATCTTGGACTTGCACCACACAATTGCAACACAAAGTTGTGTATTGATGTAAAGGAAGTGTAGTGATTCAATTACTAAAGTACAGTACGAAGCGTTATACAGTAGATGTTTAATCACAAAATAATCCAAGATGTAAAACAGGGTTACCATAGGAATGGAAAAAGTACTGGTGCGTCTAAATAATAAAGACAGAAATGGTTTTAGAAATCTGGAGATGATGACCTCTGACATTAAGAAAGTGTATTTTCAGACTCAGACCATACAAACCCTGCTCACCTAGAACAGGCTAGAAAGTTTCAAATCATTCGGACACCTTGTTAAGAGAGTGACACGACTTGCTTTACACAAGTGCTGGTGTAGTGCCTTCACCATTAGAAGGAAGCTGGTAGCCTGTTGATGTTAACATTTAGTTTCTATTTGAATGAACTGCATATCCAAAATATAAACTGGAAACCTTACTTTACAGTATCTACAGAAGTTAGATGACATGGTTTAGAGTTTATAAATTATTACTATTATGACAACAAATCATAATCCTAGAGCAGGGGTGCCCAATCCTTCTCCTGAGGGCCAGTGTCCTGAAGAGTTTAGCTCCAACTTGTCTCAACACACCTTGATAAGGGTTGGAGCTAAGCTCTGCAGGACACTGGCCATCAGGAGCAGGACTGGGCACCCACATCACAGTTAAAAGTAATCTTCAAAATGCACCAGACCTACAGATTACAACTCTGTGGAAAACCTTTTTAAAACATTTTAGGAAACAAATCTTATCATAAACACAGCTTTATCACGACCAAATAACATTCAAGAGTAATTATTCATAACTAAACTACTTGTAATTCATATACCTCCCAATCCACAAACACAAAAGCACATACACACATCACTACCCTGTCCTCTTATCCACAGAGAGTCTTGACTGTAGGGAAACAGCTTAGGATAAAGTTAATCATGCATATAATTGGTTTTTGACTCGTGTGTCTGCAGGGGCCTGACCTGCCAGTATCAGGATGAGCAGTCCATCACCTGAGTGATTAACACATGTAAATGAACACGGCCCATAATTATAAGCCACGTTTACCTCCTCTTGAGATGATGAGTTTGGAGTCTTGGCACACAGACGCAACTTACAGATAAACATCAAACCGGAGTTTAGGGAAGTAGAGGGATTAATTTAGGGTTGAGCGGGCATGCCCTCGGCTGGAGAGAGGGCCTACACTAGCAGAACATATAAAACTTACAAAACAACGTGGGAAACGGCTGGAAATGTCAAGGCCAAGTATCTCTGAGGAAGAGAAATCAATACAGCATGTGCTTTTTGGACAAGGCCACTCTGTCACAGCTTTCATATTCAAACACAGGCCTCACAAACAGTTTAATTATGAATCACAAGCTTCAGCCATATAGGACCATGACAGGTCCAGGCGCCCAACACAATGCCTGCTGCATAATTTAAGACTCCAGCGCTAGATGGCAAAAACCTTCAATAGATGAATTCAGAGCACCAGGTGTTGTATGGGATTGCTGTGGTGGCCCTCGTGTTTATTTGCCATTAAAATATGATTTTCCAGGAAATAATGACTAAGGTTGAGTCAGAATAGTAAATTAATCGATTTGTAAGGCAGACTAATTTATCATTTCTTTTAACTTTATATTTTTAACGGTAAGATTTAAAAGGGATCGTTTTGAGATACTTCCTTTTAGAGTGTTCGCATGATGACAGTGTGCGTGTAAAAAGTACTCTCTGAGAAGTTGCATCTTTAAATATAGCCCCTTTACCACAGTAATGCTACTAATGCTAATGCTTTTGTAACCATAAATACAATTTTTAACAATACTTCTGTGTAATGATAACAATAATGTTGGTATAGTCTGCAATGTCTGCAGAATTAAAAAAAAAACTCCCAGTTAAGTTATATCTTAATTAGCAGTCAGTTTTTGTAGCAATGTTGGGGGAATGAAAAACCTACATTTTGGTAAAATGACAAGACTAATAAAAGAGGTAATACAATGGAAAATAACTTTAACTTCTAGCTATACATTCAAAACAATGTTGACTTTGATTAATTGTGTTACTGTATTGTTTGAATCTTATTGAGGTCCAACGTGGAAACAGACTAACACTCATTTTACACATGACTGTTGGACATCGAGGTTGGAATTGTCAGTACTTTATCTTGGCCAAAGTCCTCATCTTGCAATAATTGCCAACAGCATTGCCACAGCCATTATGAGATGCTAATCCAGCCACTTTCTTGTCGAGGACAGAGCCTGAGGACTAGCGCAAGCAGTTTGTTGTCCTGTTCTCGTCTGGCAAGCTTGACATTTCCCCTTCTGCTTTTGTCCCCAGCTCTCTCTAAGGGCCTGGCTCCCCTGGCCCCACTCGAGGCGTGTATTAAGCACGAGTCTCTCTCGGCACTCTCAGATAATCTCATCAGAGAGCAAGATGTGGGGGGTGTATGTAAATCCACATCTGTTATGTCCTCTGCAGGGAGAGAAAGCCGCTGGAATGCACATTGTGCCTGGTTTCTCAATCCAGTGCCATGCAGCGAGCCGAGACCACGACCCCTCTTTGGATGCAAACACAAGATTGCTCACGCAGGCAAGCATGCACGCTGCACCTGTCTCTTAAGACCTTTATAAATTACCAAGCATCTGATGGGTAACGTATTGAAATTTTCTGATTCAAATCACCCTGTTCTTAGGTGCTTCAACTATCCAACGTATGAGATATCACAGACTACCTAACGATACAATTCACATCTGCATACATCTGCTAACGATTGTTGTACAATTTAACAATTAAGACTTCATAATCTCATGCATCCCATTTTAGTTTGTACACTATGGCACCTCAAAAGCAGCTCTAACTGCACTGAGAACTGCTGATGTCAGAGTTTGCTTATGTTTTGATGATCTGCAGTTTCATTCATTAGACTTAAGCAGTTTATATGAATTAATCAATGCAAATTTACTGTTAGAATAATGTATAAAACAGCAGAACAATGCTGTATAATACAATTTTTACATTTTACAAAGCACACTTTAAAATAATTGTCTCGAGAATTCTAGCTGGACAGTTGCACACACATAATATTAAGACGAAATCTGTGTTTTAATAGGTATCAATTGCCCCCCAGTGAACAGGCCATACAGGCGTGACTATGGCAAGAAACCAAAACTTCAAGAAAAGATGGCTTTACTTAAAGATCTTTAAGCTTTAGAAAACCTTTAGCCTTTCAGTAAGGATTTATTTGCTAATTGCTAACGGCAAACATGCCCTCCCTTATTAGATTACTCTAGATTGATCAACATTAAACAAGCCATAATAACATTTATGTGTGTATTCACCTGTTGTAAATCCTGATAAAGAATCAGAACACAACCAGGTGAGTCTAACATATGAATGTTATGGAGATTTATCTAAAGCTATTTCTATCACTCTGAACATAAATGTACAACAGGCAACACATTAATTCTATAGTATGAATGCTCACGTGTTTTTAAACCAACAGCATTTAGTAACACAGAAGTGGCACTGTTCCAGTCTGTATCTCAGATTGTGTATTTCACTAAAGAAACGCCTTCAATGTCTTTACAATTCTTCTTTAACTATAATTTTACACCGTTGGGCGCTGTAGATTAAAACGTTAGACTGCTATTTACATTTCAGAATGGTGAGACGTGAACACTTCCTCTCCTTATACTGGACTCTTTTCCCAAACATGAAATAATGATTTTCTGCCAGTCTAATTACAGAAGCAACATCTGATCTGTGTGGCATCCGAGGGGGATTAACTCCAGCACAGGCATTAGAGCTCATTACCAGCTTGAGTGCAGAAATATTACATCCTGTAATTGGATGGAGAGATTTATATACTGATCAGATGGAGTTTCTCTAATAATATTGTGATTAGAGGCTTAGTTTGGACTGGGCTTTATCAGTCAGAGCAGAAGATTTTAAGGGCATGAAAAAAGACGATTTTATTAACCCTTGACCCATAGCGTTAATGCTAACCTATGGTCAGTATAATTATACGGAAAAACAGAAAATTGACCAAGTTTACTCGCGCTGTAATTAAACCAGCTAGTTCATGGAACCTTGTTATTCATTTCATATTTGTACAAGTAAACATAACTCAGCACTGTCTAAATGTTTATATACATTTATACACATTTAGCAAAAGTTTTTATATTTAATAATTATGCAGATTAAAAATGTATATATAAAGATATATATAGCACAATTCTGCATAGCTCACCATTCTGCATAGATAGATAGATAGATAGATAGATAGATAGATAGATAGATAGATAGATAGATAGATAGATAGATAGATAGATAGATAGATAGATAGATATGCAGAATGGTGCATAAAGAAACATTAACAAACGGCAGTTTTTGACACAAAGCTTACAACGTTGATTTGAGTACAATTGTTTTTCTTGAACACTTCAACAGCTAAAGTTTTGCCATGTGATAAAATAAGTCTTTAACATTTTCGTTTTCTAACTCTGATGTGCCGTCGACTCCACAAAACGCCGTTAACCGCCAAACTTTAAGGCCTGAAAAGAATAAAGACAATCTTTCAAAGTTTCCCTTTCAGCCCTAAAAAGGTTAAATTGAGGTAATAAAAATGTTCAACATTTTGAGTCGCTGCCTCAGATGGCGGGAAATCAAAGTTTCTATTGATTCGCGCTGCGCGGGAAACGCGACAGGAAAGCGTCGAAAATCAGAGAGAGAAACCTGACGGGAATCGGTGCCGGTTCCTCCGCGAGGCGCTGAAGACACATCAAACCGGTCTGAGGAGCGGAGAGGGTGACGGGCGCCGTCGCTATTGATTCCCGCCGGTGTGACGGCACTCAGGGGAACCGTGTGATCCTCAAACGTCCTCAGCGTTTTGACAGGTGCGTCTGACGTCACACGCCATGCGTTTTTCAGCGCGTGCTGTCTGATCCAAAAATCATGAGAGTGAAATTAAAAGTTAAATACGCTTTTATTATATTAAAATATGTACGTATGCGGCTTATCATGTAAAATCATCCTGGGAGGTGTCTGAGAGATGTGATTTTATACTTTTATATATATATTTTTTCTATATATTTTTATTTTTAGTTAATAAAAGTACCCCAAAGTTCATCAGAATTATCAGCTTGAAAATGTGCAATTCAACACAATTCAGTCGCACATCTCTCATTTATTTAATGCATCCATGCAATAAGCAATGGAAAACTCAACTGTGCATTAAACAGCACTACAATGTATGTAAAAGACAGCAAAATCATAACTCATACATGCTCGCTTTTACATGCAATGTTCTGTGCAGCTACAGTTTAACACACCGCATGCAAATACTGCATTACTGCTGCTGGCAAGATTTTGCCGGTGGTTTACATGATGCATATGTGCAATACATGTCAGTGACGTCACATTACAGCTTTATGAATCTGCTAAAACTCAATGAGCTTTTATTCAGAGGTTAACTGATACCAGAATTGATCTGACCAATTAATTAAATCAACTAATTAATTAAATGAATTGTAATTTAATGTCTTCTAAGCTCACTTTCGCTTTATCTATGTATTTATTTATATTTCTGTATAGACACATACTTTAGAGTCTTCCACTGTTGTTGCAAAGGACAAAATGTCAATAAACAACTTAAGGTCTCAATAGCATAACATTTATGCCACTGTACTGTTAGTTGTCACACCAGAGCCTGCCAATAAACTGCAAAATGAAACAGCAAAAATATAAAAGAGAACACAAAAATAATACACGCTTGTTTGAACAATACCTTTGTTCTTAGTTTAACTTTTTTAAACACTACCCTAATTTCATAACTCACGTTAGTTTAGTTTGGAAGATAGAATTAACAAGAATTAATAATTAAACACTGGGTGTTTAAAAACAAGGAATCGAAAGACTGAAATAGAAAATAATTACAGAAAGTTAAAGAACAAACGATATGTAAAACAAATACCATTAATAACAATAATAACTTATTGTGAAACCTATTATTTTCGAAGCACTTTGCAAATATTTTGAGTGCAAGAATCATAGATGAATCTATTGCGCCCTCTAGTGCCAATACAGCGTTTAACATAAAAAACATGGAAGTACACAATCTACATAAAAATGTCATTTATTTTATACATACTTCTATTTTTCTTTACTGTTAAAATATTAAATTACAATCTTATAATTTTACTGTTCAAAGTGCTGAAAATATTAAGACACTGTTTAACAGAGATTTTAAGACACCTCAGTTCATACAGAAAAGACAGTCTGAGAAATAAACTTAAAAGCTTCTAGCAGTTGTGACTTTTATTTTGTACAGGTTCATACCGCGTGTATTATACAATCTTTATTACAAAGTTATTTACACAAATCAAACTATTAATAAATTCACTGTTAATTTCAGGCACAAATTAACGAATTGTGTACAAAAAGCAATCGGAAACTTCACTCCAACACGAAGCATGAATATCAATGAACTGTGTCATCATCTAAATAAGCCCAGTGGATATTTCATTATTACATTGTTTATGAAATACTGCTGAAAGTTGCATCTGCGCAACCACAACATACAAGTTCCACATTGGCCTACAGGTCAATGAGATTATAGTTTCACAATATCTACCGTCAGGAAATAAAATCAACCAGTTCTTTGGGATTCATTGATTGATGAAATGGGTTATGGACGTGATAAACAGTGATTTTATGCATAGAAAAAGTCATACAGATAAAGGGGGGGTCAAAATAAATGTTCTGCAGTGCTGAAAACAGTATATTCACAGTGTAAAACATTACAGACACTTCTGAAGATTTCTGAGGTCGGCGAATGGGCTACATAGCCAATATTCTCAACGAATACATGCAATTGGTGACTGTCTTATAAATTAAAGCTGTGTGTATTTATATGAACTTCGTAAAAAACGTATTTCTTAAGCTTCTGAGTTGCAATGCCAAATTAATTTGTTGCTGCATCTTATTTGTGCGACTTTATTATGAATGTCACAGGCCAGTAAAAAAAATAGGTATTTATAAGCATTAGTATGTTAGTAAAGCTCAATAACACGTCTTTAAAACCATTTGAAATAAAATGCTGACAACAAAATGCTACAAAACTGACCTATAAACATTTGTGTATGCATTGTTCAACCAACTGAATACGTTTTAAAGTCGTCGGTCACAAAGTCGTACTGAAACACGAGTTGAACAAATCTATTCATCAAATCTAATCATTCAAATAAATTCAATGCCAAAATGATTTACACGCACTGCAAAACTAAATATTTCACATACAGCAGCACTGTTGTATAGAAATATACACCTCCACTTAAAACTACATACAAGCGAAATTATACGATATTAAGACATTAAGTGTTTATAGAAGTTTTGTGAATCTTGAGGGAAAATTATTATTCTTACCACCAAACCTAAAAAAAAATCACTAGGCATTTTTTTTGCTGTGAGAAATTCATTCCACTCGTGTTTTATGAATGACGACCGTGTTTTTTTCTAGAAAATAAAGAGCAACACATTAAGTTGACAGCTGAACAGAACCCAAGATAACAAATCATGCAAGTGTTTTCAAGACAACACCATGTATGAGAACCAAAGAGACTAAACAGATCTTACGACACAGTTTACGATGAACTGAACGATCTGTCAATGCAATTTAGGATCTATGCCAATTTCCTTTAACTATATTTAGACTCTGAAACACTATGTCAACATCATAAGAGCTCAGACTCTCATGACTGTCCAACTCCAGTTTAATCCAAACACTCGCCAGCAGCAAAAACACGCAGATTTTCTCGACTATAACATTCACACGCGGATCATGCTGCTTGTTGCTAGTCTTTACTGAACTTTAGTACACAACGTTTTATTTCAATAGTCAATTCACACCAATTTCTTCTTCTAAAATCTAACATTCCAAACGAAACACTAAACGCCAAAAATGCGACATTTCGAAAACATCTCAAAAATGTCTGAAACACATCAGCAGCTCTCCAACAGATGCCTTAAATTACGAATTTAATGACAAGAGTGACGATTTTATTTAAATATTTAGTCTGCCTTCTTTGTGGTAACTTACTGACAACACCAGATTATTATTCTCTGATGGAAACACACCGAAAGTCATGATGAAACATGAACGTGTGAATATTTATCAAAATGATGAACTGAATTTCGGGATTGGGCAGAGCTGTATCACAGCGCAGGCGCGTCATGCACGTTTTTGCTTAAGATGGGCAGGAGGAAGGCAGGCGTCTCCCTCATTAATAATTAAGCTATGGGCGGGATTAGAGGTGGGCAGTGCTGGGTACGAGCGCGTGGGCGGAGCCATCTCACAGAGGCGGGTCTGGCTGCCTCTGCATGCGTCTCTCGGCTGCGGCCGCCAGCCTCCTGCGCCGCAGCGTCACCGAATCCGAGTCTTCATCCTCTGCAGGAGGAAAAACCTCGTCCTGATCGGCAGAGACGTCGTCTTCATCGGGCTTCTTGTTTAAATAACGTCTGACGGAGAAAACAAAGAGTCACGCTTAAACCAGAACTTTAGGACTTTAGGTTCATGTATCATCATGGGGACCCACTTCAATTTAATTTATCACTTCGTTTAAAAGCTGATTTGAGAGACACACCTGCGAGCTCTGTGCAGAAGCTCCTCTTTCCTCTGCATCAGCATTCTTTGTCTCTCCTCCGCAGATTTGGAGAAGCGACTCCCTCGCACCTCGAAGTCTTCGGGCTCCGGGGTCGTGACCTCTGAGCTGTTGCTGGGACCCGCCGGCTCGTCTGGAGAACTTGTGTTCACTTGTATGGCCGCACGCTCCACAGTCTACAACACACAGCAGAAGAGTTTTAACATAACCTGATGCAGATTTTAATCCACCTTTTGGCCATATGAGAGGGTAAAAATAATATTAAAAGCTAACGTCATAGCCAAAGTAACATTTTACATTTAAAACCATTTTAGTTGCTAATTTATGTTGTTTTATGACAAAACACAGCCTGTTTTGCTTTCTTGACCTCTGGTGGAGGTGATCTTCTCACCTGTGTTGGGAAAGGCACCTGTATCCTGCCCTCCAGGATGTTATCAGTGGTGACCTCCACGGAGCGAGTCAGCTGGACATCCTGCAGGATTAGATGATAGGGGACCTGTGGAAACATCTCCTGGATCTGATGGGCCTGTGGAAGCCATGGAAAACCAGAATGAAATTTTGGAGATCGGACAGGGCTGTTCGTAAACGTCTTAAATGTGACTTGATGGTCTCACCATGGCGTTGAGCTGCGAGTTATTAACGTGCGCAATGCCCAAGATGTTAGTGGTGTGCATGACCTCCACGGAGAAACTGGGCAACCAGCTGGCAATGCGAGACCCTGAGGGTAAACGTATACAGATAGATATACCATATATGTATATTTATACCACATATAAGCGAAGTTCCAGTAAGTGTTTAAGGTATCTGCATGCATATATAAACAAACATCTCACCATCAAAGTGGAAGAAGTGGTTGTGCTGGTTGAGATGTTGTCTGGCGTCTGCTCCAGGCCCGGCGGCCATGTTGTCATCCATTGGCTCTCTCTGACCCTCCTCTCTCTCTCTCCCGCCTTCGCTGATGTTCAGCGACATGCGGCAGGTGGGACAGGAAGTGTCCTGCTCCAGCCAGGAGCGCAGACAGGAGCTAGACATGATCAGAACTTTATGACTGAACACTTAGGGCTTGGAACACTTGAAACTATGTTGCCCAGTACAAACAGTGTTGTGGCTATAAGATAACTGGAAGTGGCTGTAGTTCCTGCTTACTTGTGAAACAGGTGTCCACAGGGAAGCTTGCGAGCTGTACTCATCGAATCCCAGCAGATCGCACAGTCATCATTATTGACTGCTAGTTCATCAGGTGTCGCCACAGCAAACCTACAAAAATAACCTTCATGTGACCCAAATTCCTAATGCAATAACTTATTAAATACACATTAAATTAATACTTGACATATTAATGCTATACACTTAAATTATTATTATTATTGCTGTTTTGTATCACAATAATGAGAAGCATGAGGTTTCTTCACATGAGAATAAAGGTTAAATGTAATAAATGCAACAATTATCTTTAGAAAGACAAAACAAACGCTTCTCAGTTTTCAGCCTTCAGCTTTACCCACTTCATCAGCAGTTATATCTACATCAGCGTCTGTACTTTATGATTATACAAAACAAATAAAAACGATACAATTCCCACAGAAATGCAGCGGAGTCTAAAACGCTACACGCTCTATACCTGGACTCCATATTGTCAATAACACGCAAGTAGTTTTTATGGCGTCGAATTCTTCTCTGGACCTCGTGGAAGAGATAGCGCAACTGCATGAAGATCACCAGACTGGCCATGGACAACCAGATGTTTCCAAAGAGCTGAAGAGAACAAGAACCAAGAACGTGATGATGCACGACCTGGAAGTCAAACATCTGAGGCTCAGAAACAGATACAGGTTTTTTATTTCTCGTACCAGCATGTGGATGTGATGCATTAGGTCCAGGCAGAGGATGACCAGCTCCATGATGAAGTCAGTGTAGTAGATCAATGAGCTCTTGTTTTCCCAGGTGCCTTCATGGTTCAGATCCCACAGATGAATGGAGTATCTGCAAGAACACATCAAAACCTTTAGTCACGCGTCTGATCTGTCACACTGAGCGAAGATAATCAAACTCAAAGCCAGCTCACCGTATGATAACATGTCCAGTTCGTACCGTAACTAGCAAACACTGCAAAACAGGAAACCAGGTTTAGGGTTAACTCAGCAGGCCGGGAGAAGAATGCTGGTTTATAAGCTCTGATTTACGGTTCATACAAACATCGAAAACAGTCTGAAAAGATCTGAGATGCGTCCTACCTCAGCTGTCATAAAAGCAACCGTGTGCATGGTATGAAGATGACCGACAACACCACAAAGAACCGCCAGACCACCACAGCACAGCAGAATGGATATCAGCAGGGCCAGGACACGCACATGACTGCCCATCGGTGTAGTGGGGGAAAATGACAGCTGATAG
>JAZGTK010016659.1:0-12625 GCA_036877625.1 Ambastaia sidthimunki
TCATGTTTCAAACAGAGATGGCAGCAGAGAGACAAAAGATACAGATTGCAGCTTTAAGTGCCTCTTTCTGATAATGATATAGTCCCAGACATGTGATCAGAGGTTTAACACATTGGTGCTGTGTTGTGAGTTTAGCGGTTACTGTATCATTTACTTTATCACAGTGTTGTATTGATTTAACAGTGACTGTTTAAACGATCCATTTGCACTGTTATAAGCCCTGCAGCTTCCTTTCTCATCAGTGTGGTTCATGCCATTTTGTCCTGCAGCTGAAGACCTCTCGACGCATGTATAACTTCTGCGCTGCAGATGCTCAAAGCGCCCAGCAGTGGATCGATAAGATCCAGAACTGCATCTCAGATGCCTGAAGACTTTCTTCCCCTCTCTCACTGGAGAGATTCACTGTGCAATAGGACCATAGTACAGCCTCCAGTGCCTGTTGTAAATCCAGAAGACCTGGATCTGTCTTGACTGAGATCTGAGCTCAGGTGCAGAGATTGGAGTCAGATGATGAGGGTAATGATGCATTGCACAACTCTGAGGTTGGTTGAACAAATACTAAATGCAATAGAGACAAAGCAATAGCACTAATCTTAAAATCTCTGGGTTTAATAAAGTTCAGAAAGGTGCGTTCTGAAACACTACACGATGAAACTGTTGCTGCTGATGGAATTCAAGAGAAAGAACCACCAAAATCTGATAAAAATGTTTAGGAAGATGCACAACTTGTAACAGGCAATGATTTGCACTTGATGATATGCACTCTCCACAAAAAACAACATCTTTAGTGACTAAAACAACTGCGCATAAGGCATTATGTTTAAACTACATATACAAAGCTAGGAGCATCCACTCTAATGCAGAGTATTTTTTCTATATTTGCGAAAAATGTTTTTCAGTATGAATGTTTTAACCGAGTTGTTGTTGTTCTGTAAATTATTTTTTAATCATTACAAAAGTAACCAGTTTGCAAATGGAGACTTTCGTGTAAATATCTGTTACAGGTTCTGTTGTTACACTATTGAATATGTTTTTCTAAACTTTTAGCCTAACTTGAAATAAAAAGACTCATATTTATACTCATGATCTTTTATGGACCAAGCAAAACACTTGCTGTGTTAGATGGCTGTTATATATGAAGGGAAGAACACTATATTTCACTATATGTCTCTCTGAGGGCTTTAAAGGGCCGTACGCTTGCTGTTTTGTTTCTTGTTACGATTAGTGTTTTGTTTGGTGGTTTATCAAGTTTAAAGAGAAGTTGTTTTTTACTGAACCTTATAAAAATGTTACTGTATGTGACTATGTTTTGTGGTGCCACTAATGTTTTTGGTTGGTTTACTGTTTTTTCTTATATTTTATTTTTTTTTGGAATTTGCTCTTATTTGAAATAAATTGAGAACTCTTATTTGTGTGACAGCAAAGCTGTTTTAATTCAAGCATGAATGTTTCATACAATAATGTCAGATGTTCTGTTGATGGGTTGAAACACACAGATGTAAATGTGAATGCTGCGTTTCCTGCCAGTCATTCAGATTTTCACTTGCTCTTTTCACATTTGCTCTTTTCCTGAGGATAAAGTAAAAAACATTTATATTTTAACAACTTCAGAAATTAAATACAAATAACAGTAGCTATAATTTAACTCTGTACAGACATTTGACTAATAATAACATCTGACTATAAACGCGTTACATGTCCAAAGCAAATAATCCCACTGAACTGGTAAATAAGAGACTGAAATGTATTTACAAAGAAATTAAAATCCAAGGAAACAGTATCACACACAAAAAAAATGTTCGCGGAACTGAATAGGAGCGCTTACATAATGATTTTACGAACAATTTAAGTCTTAACAGAAATTGGTTCCACTCGTGTTTTATGAATGAGGCTACAGAACATTCTCTTCATGAGATCTCCCACAGGAAGCCGCAGAAATCAAGCTCTTACTGTAAAAGAATGTTTAATGTCAGTCATTTCTCTTCAGACCTCAATACACAAAAATGTGAGCGCAGAAGCCAGATCTGTTCAACTTGTGCGAGTGTGTCATCAGCAGGACGTGCTGGTTTCATCTGATACAGTCATGATTCAGACTGAAGCCAGTTTGAGTCTTCATTGAGGACAAACATGACAACAACACGTCTTGCATGCAGAGATCTCTTTCCTCTCTTCATGAAGGGTAAGATGACACGTTTGCAGGTCGTGCCGCAGGCAGACGTTCTCACCTGCGGTAATGAGAGTAAAGGAGAGTGATAACGGCCCTGCAGGCGCCGCTGAGACGAGACATCACAGCATCGGCTCACAGGAAATGAAGCTGAGAAATGAGGACATGCGTTCAGGCGCGTTCCTCCCCGCTGACTTGTATTGATAGCAGGTGTTGGCCTGGCTAAACATCTGGACCGGGACTCTGACAATTCTCTCCAAATATAGATGCCTCCTGGACTGGAGGATTACAGAGAGAATCCCTCCAGAACGTCTGGAATGGGACAAATGGGATATTTGGGAAAGACTGGCTAAACGGTCATCACAAGAGACTTATGAATGGTATTTCCATGACTGTCATGATAATCACAACAGTCCTCAGGAAATATTTAATATGTATCCTGTTTCCATAGAAACAATTAAAGACTGGAAGGTTATATAAATATTAAGCACTCCTAGTCAATTCTCTTTCATAAAAAGAGCATCATTTAATTGGATTGTGTAAATGACTGGAAAGCAAACAAAGCTATAAGCTTTTTACAGTATTTATATAGATTTATCACAAGTGATGATTGTTTATTCGTACTGTGTGAAATATTTCAGATAGCTGGTAGCACCTGCAGCACAGAGCAGATGTTCTCCAGACAAGAGCTTGATGACGGGCAGCAATGTGAACAATGCAAGTGTGAAACCGCATGTGTGATGGGGATTATATGTAGGCTGCATGCAGAATGCACTGCTATGAGGAACACATCTGTCCCAAAAATACTTCCTGTTCATCCACTTCCTGTTACCAAAAAGAGAATCAATCAAATGTGGCATTCAAACCACGAACTGTTCTTAATACCGTCATCACATTCAAACAGCTTTTGCTAAATTTCAGTTTACGAGAAGTTTCACTGGAAAGACCCGTTCTTCAGAATTCCTCTGTAAGGAACGTTTTTTATGTGTATGTCATAGAAATGTTCAGTCCAATAGGGTCACTGTCCACCTTAGCTTCTTTTACACAGTAATCCTGGTAATATACCAGCAAATTACCAGAATGACTTTACCAGTAAATACACAAATGTGCCGTTCACACAGCAATCCCATAATATATGACTCTGTGATGTCATCAAGCATGACTGAGCACCAAACCGTGTTTTAACCGTGTTTTAAAACATGACATGTTTGACTTTGTTTCTGAATGCGTGCGGTCTGTATTTTTGCAAACATTTACATTCATGCAGTTGCTTTTGACCCAACGACATCATATTAGACAACTATCTTTGCTCTGACTGTAAACAGCTCAGAATAAATGTGTCAGAATGTTCTGATTGGCTCAAAGCAGACTTTTATGTCAGCGTGTTCTGTGAGTTTACTGATAATCCTGTTCTGTGTTCACACATAGCAGCTTAGTGGTAAATTACTGGTAATGTTACAAGTTTTACTGGTAAATTGGCAGGACCGATTTTTTAAAAAGGTCCCATTCACACATGATCTCTTAATGGTTATTTGCCAGTAATTTATTGTGACAGCATGTGTGAAAGGGGCCCTTGATAGGCTGGTTTGTGTGTTCCATTAGTGTGGAAGCGACACTGGGCCTCCTGGAGCACCATAAGAAACCCCAATATTACACAAGATACTCAATAGAAATTAATTAGGGTAAAATTATTCTTATTTTAATCATGGGCACACCACTGTTGCCGTATGTGACAGATTCTGAGCAGGATTTACAGTCCCAGCATGATCCATAAATGTGTCCACTGTTGAGCAAGACCCCCAGGGTTAATTCACAATACCATGAGAAACTCAATCCATCCCCACTGTAAACGGTTGGCTCTCACTGGCCTCTTGCTGCCGTTCATGTGTGAAGACTCGTGTTGACATTAAACCAGCATTGTTGTGGAGCATAACATTCACACTTGAACAGAGACAAGCACAAAACAATGATGTCATGGAGTAAACATCAGAAAACAGGCACTCCGCACGTCCCGCTGAAAGAGTCTCAAAAGTCCAACCGCTGCTTTCAAAACCCAACATGTGAACTGATTTCTCACGTGTTTGACTTGTGTGCTTTGTCTTCAGTTCCATTGATGGCCTCTATTAGTCATCAGCATGTTTTGGAGAAGAAAATGCGAGTACCAGCGGGACAAAGCAATCAGACTGATTCCTGATTATTGAGTTAGACGAGGCCTAAAGTTAAACAGTATCAATAACATGACAGCTAATCATACAAACAAACAATCCAGTGAAAGCAGCCATTGATTTAGATTTGGACGTCATGGGAGCATCATCTCAAAATCTCCACTGAAATACTCTGTGTGTGTGTGTGTGTCAGCGTAAGTGAAACTAACATGTCAAAAGCGAAAATGCCTATCCATAACATCTCATAACATCTGGGACTGATGTCCTATAAATGAACTGTTCTTCCTCAAATATTTAATCTGCACCAATGTGAGATTGTGCCTGAGATGTCAAGACTTCAGTGTCTAGCATTTGTTTTATTAAAGCCCTCAGATGATCATCTCTGATCATGTAACAATCCCTGCATGCAGCACACAGAAGATACGTGTGGACTCCTGCCTCGTGCCACAAACAGACGTGACACGTTAGACCTGCTTGTTTTGACACTCAGTTGTGAAGGCCAGTGTCTATTGTGTGCCTTCGGCTGTGAGAACATGTTTATGGGAATAAGGTTTCTGAAATGTTTTTAATTTATCAGTGTGCATGTCATGAGCTTCTTTTCAGGAACAACTGAGTTCACAGTGAGTTCATCACCTTGCTTTGATTCATAAGTCTGGATGTGAATCTGCAGAATTATCAATCGTCATGTTTTCTTCTGGTACCTCATACTGATGATGAGTTAAATGAGGTGGGCGGGGCTAATTAATGAAAACAGGTGTAACCAACTACCAAGAGGCATTTTAAACCCCCTCAGTTTGTGGTGCTCACAGAGGGGAAATGGGAGTGTGTGAGATGTGGTGTCTGAGAGCAGGAGGCTGTTTGAAATGTTTGTCTAAAATGGAGCTTGGGGAGAAAGAGGGACTAATGCAAAAAAAAAAAGAAAAATGATAACAGAAAAAAACAGATAACAAAAAATGATAACAGAAAAAAAACTGATAACAAAAAATGATAACAGGCAATGATAACAGAAAAAAAAAATAACAAAAAGAAATAAGGGGGCAGCACACTTGCTGTTTATTTCTTTTTGGGGGTTGGTCTCATTGAGATTCTGTGGGCCAGTGCTGCTGGCTCTTCTTTAACCCAGTACTTTAAAAGCCTTATGCATAAAGTCCCAAATTTAATTTTGTTCCTCTTGCACAAAGAGATGTTCTGCTGCTCCAGGCCAAAGAACAGCACCAAAGATCTCTGAAATAAAACCTCCCAGCACGTGTTATTCTGCATGACGTTCATTTTTCTGGAATGTGCTGTGAATCAGTTTATTGCTGCTTACTGCTGAAATGACTCAAATATTGCTGAAGTCTTAAAGAGTTTGAAGTGTCACACGGATGACTTCTTTAAATGAACTTCCAGTGCATTTCTTTGTTCTTAAGATTCCTGATCTCCATACAAAAGTGAGAGATGAAGGGAACTATGAATGGTAGAAACTGTGGTATCTAGTATTGAAGGTGACAGTAAGCAGGATTACCTACCTTTGCATTCAGACTGAACGCAGTGATTGGACCCACATTTTAGGGTCCTGCACCTTCCACAGAAGATATTTATAAATGTTCCGACCGCTTTACTCAGTGATTTACTATCAGGATGTGAAGAGACTTTCAACCAGCATAACAAGTCCACTCTGCTTTTAAAGATAAATGAATAAAAATCAACCACACATTCTGCAGATACTGTATTTTGCAGAAGTTTATTTCACACTGGCTGAAGTTAAAAAGCAAATGCTAATGAAGACTGTTGAAATACATGCACTGCTCAGAGAGTTTTGACGTTGACCAAAGCTCAGTATCACATTCTGTGTATGATCAGGGACATCTGGTGGACACAAGTGTGTGTGAATCTACACGCTACATGCTTTCATAGGTTTCTTTACAATAAAGCTGTACTTTATAAAACTAATTTACTGCAAACTCCAGCTATATTTGAATATCTATTTTGTCTTACACATTTTGATACATTTGGAATCAATTTGAAGCTGCAATATGTAACTTATGGTTTATTGAACAAGTATATAACATATCAGCCTTTTCTTTACCTTACCCGATTCACAATGGTAAGTGTAAGAATAATGATTTATAATTTGAGCTGTCGGGTTTCATTTCACAGAAAGCGTCAGTTTGATGTCATTTGTCTCTGGTTATTTACCTTCTTTAAACAGAAACAAGAGTTGCTACTGAATCGTGTGTGTGTGTGTGTGTGTGAGCTCTGAGGATGATGGAGCGCTTGTAGTTTGATCTTACAGCAGTTACTTAGAAATTAAACTTGTCATCCAAGTTAAGAAAAAAACATATTTGAAGAAATGTCATGTTTCAAACAGATATACCATAAAGCCAAAAGTTACGGATTGCAGCTTTAATAAAAATGAAGCTGTATTTTATGAATGTATTTAAAAACAGTATAATTCATTCCAAGTAAAGTGAGCATCCACATGAGGAGTTACTGTCCATCGTGTGGTCTGCTCTTGTTCTCCTGCCAGATCTTCTCCACCTGATTCAGCTCGTTCTCAGTGAAAGCTGCCAGTCCCCAGTTGGTGACGTTGTAGGGTGACTTATTGCCTGAGACACACATGAAACACGTTTAGCACACGATCCTGGAGATATTTTGTTCTGTTTGAGATGTTTTGCACATTCACCTGGTTGAATGAGTCTCAGGAGACCCTCATGTTCATTGACTCTGTGTTTGCATTTCTTTGTCTTATTAGCTGCGCGCTCCAGTTTCTTTGTAACTACCTGGAAAATGATGAAAGGTCATTTGATCACATATGAGATTCAATTATTTACAATAAATCGAGTAAAATACATTAAAAAGGGAAATTGCTGCATTGCCTAACTGGGCAGAAACAAAGAGCTCAGAATGAACTACATTTGATTAGAACAGATTTGGAAATGATTTGTGACACTGTGGTGCAGAGGTGACACACTTTTCAGCTGATTGTTGGAACAACGGCTCTCTGTGGAGCAAACACAAGAAGCGGCACACTTTCAGTATGAACTCAGTACCTTGTATTCCTCCTGCGCGCCCTGCCTCTGTTTTTCCAGCCTCTTCAGCTGCTCTCTTGCAGCCTGCAGGGCATGGTCCTTATCCGATCGCTCCTTCTCCAGCTCCTCTTTCTCCTTCTGGGACTGAGATAAAACCTCCTGCTGCTGCTGGTAAATGTGCTCCAACTCCAGCCTCTTGCTGGCCTCCTCCTCCAGCAGCCTGCAGGTACACATATATGCCGTATATTGACCCGCACAGCACCGCAGGTGTGCATGTCTGTGTGCATTTACCTGGCCTGCAGTTTGCGCAGGGCTTCCTCATCCTGTTTGGCCTGCCTCTCGTCCTCCAGTGCGTCTTTCAGTTGATTGTACATTTCCTCCAGTTCCTGCAGCCGCTGCCAGTACTGCTCCAGTTCATTGGACTTCTCCACCACCTGCTCCTCCATCTGCTTTCTAGCCTGAAATACAACAAAGAGCATCTCTCTGAAAACATCTGCAGCCACACAAGGGTTTGTGTATAACACACAGTCCCGGGCTGCTGTGAATACCATTTTCTCTTGCTCCAGAGCACTTTTGTACTGCTCCAGAAGTTCTGTTTGGGTCCGAATTCTTCTCTGTTCTTCCACCAGATCCCTGTCAGCCACCTCCTGCAGATTCTGAGACATCCCACACAAGACGTACAGCAGTTGTTAACAGAGTTTCTATTAAATCCCGAAGCAGGAAAGCCAAATTAAATCCCGAAGCAGGAAAACATGAACTATGAGCGAGTCTTTATGTACTGGTTAATGCTGAAGGAATGCACCGGGTTCAAGTTAAGCAGCTGTGACATGCTGTTGATTGCCACAAACAAAAATCATTCACAAACACACACTTGTAACAGAAGACCACAGGTGAAGACACACTGGCAGATTTAAAAGCAGAAAAGTGCAGCGCTTCTGTTAAGTCTTTGTTTATTTGAGATCATTTTTTAAAATAATTTTATTTTACCAGTGGAATATTAATGAATCGAAAGATATGACACTGATAACATGTATGTCTTGAATGTTCTGTAAGTAAACTGAATAAATAAATCTGCTTAAATGTATCTGTAAATGTAATCTGTAGATGTTTCACTGTGACATCGTAACAGAAATAGGAGACAAGGAATAACTTGTAAAGACAGATCAGATCAGAAAGATCAGAAAGTGATTTTATCACATTAGGCATCATGTCAAGAAATAACTGTATTTTCTGGTAAGGAGAAATGAGTTAATGAGAGAACTATTATAGACAAAAACAGGAACAGTAAGTTTAGAAACAGCCCCGCACAGGAAGTGTGGCTTCACTGCACTGGAGTCTCATTTCACAGGTGTCCACCAGCATATTTGCATGTGCAGATCTGCTATAACATAAATGTGTTACACAAATACCTACAGCTGCATCTTTCTGAGAACTTCAGGATGAGAGAGAGAGAATGAACAGGATGAGGTCAACAGTTAAAGATTAATTCTGATTAATACTTTAGGATGGAGAAAAATGAAGTGATGGCGGATGTGAAACTTTCTCAGCTCAGGGACAAACGGCTGCTCACAATAGTGTGTTTAAAAAGCAATGAAGGTGAAACACAAAGCAAAAGGGGAACATGCAGCAAAGACATTTCAAAAGCAACCAAACAGATCACTAAAATTCTTCCAGAAAATCACGTCTGTCTCTTTCAATAGCCCTGTTTACACCTGCTTTCAAGTGATCACATGTATTCAGGTGGGTTGGACTGATGTTTACACCTGGCAGAACGTGTCACCTGCAGCCACCTGTGATTGGATTTTAAAGGAAGCACCTGACTTCATAACTTCATACATCACAAACTACATCCCTGCTTGTTACTTAAACTTAATAAAACAAGAGAAAGCTGCCTTTTTGATTGAGCCTCCAGTAAAGAATAGTGAAGTTACACACTACCAGTACAGTCAAAAAGCTTGTTTAACACTGTAGCTGATTCGGTGAGTAGGTGGTTTAAACCTGTGACTGGATGACTGAAATCAGGTGTTAACAGGGTCACTGACAGAGGGAAGGTGACAGTACTTTACTCATGGCCTCCAGCTGGGCCTGCTTGCTCTCGTTGGCCAGTTGCAGTTCTCTAATTCTGCTCTCTACGGACTCCTGTTCCGCCCTCATTCTGCTCCTCTGCTCCCTGCGTCTCTGTCTGGCCTCGTGCTGTGCGGATGAAAGGCCCTGTCGAATCCGTACAATGCAGTCCTGAATGGCTGAAACACACACAAACAGAAGCACATGAGCACCACATGAGACAACTATCTGCATGTTCTGAAGTCTGAATCGGGTACCTTGAATCCACTCCTGTCTGGTTTTTTTATCTGGTGCACTGATCTCAAAACTTTTCTCAACACATCGTATGATGAAGAGGTTTTTCTTTCCATCCTTGTCTGGTAGGGACTGAGAAAACAGCGCATTTAAATTTATTTTACTGCCGTTTATTGAAATAAATGTCCTTACATCACCAGTTGTGGCTCTGCTAGTATCATTTTCTTCCAAATGAGAAATGCTACACTGTAATCATAAATCAATCTGAATTCAAGCCTCTGCTCAACACATGAGTGTAACAGTAAATAACTGCACCTCAACGCAGCAGTTGCGATCCAGTGAAATGCATCCCTTCTGCTCTGTGAGGTCTTCATTCACATAATAAGAGATGTAGTTTAGATGCAGTTCAAACCATCGTTCTGTCCAGTTCTTCCTTCTGTGTCCTTTTTTCGTCATGTAACCCTTTTCAAAACGAGAAGTTAGCAAGATAACCATTTTCCTGCAATCGATATATTTATACGGAAAATGTTTTTCCTGACCAACAAATACTTTGTAAACGAGCGTCACACTTAAATGTATAAAATATTTTATTCACCAGAATGATTCAAACACACCAGAACTGCTTGTGTCTATGACAGAAGGGTTTGTCTTGCTTTAAGAATAATGTTAAACGTTGAATGCATCAGTAAAAACTGGAATGTCTAAAACACTATCAACATATATTACATGCAAATGTCCACCTGTTTCATCACATCCAGTATCAGTTCCTGGTAGATCTCAGTGATGCCCATTGAGATGGTCTGAGGGTTGATGCCCCTGGTGAAATAGCCCAGACCAATCAGCTCAATCAGCTCCCAGGCGTTCAGATGATGTTTCTTCATGCTGAGTTGTGTCTTATAGTCCTCAAATCTGCCCTCGTTCCAGCTGCAACCCATCGCTGTCAACAGCTTGCGCAGAAAGTACTGGATCTGTTACATATATGCATTGATTATTTTGAGAGCTTTCTCATGAACATGCTAAAATAAGACTGAACTGGAACTAACCTCCTCTGTGACAACATGAAGTGGATATTTATCTTCAGACAGGAAGTTGAAGATGCACCAGATCTTGAAGGCATCGGCCCCTGAGATGAGAAGGTGTTTGCCGCTGATGCGTTTCGGCGCACAGAGAGTCCAGCACATTTTGTTCAGGTCGTTGAAGTCAAAGTTGGGCTGAATCTGCCATTAAAACACTCACAATAACTGAAACAGCATTTAGGACGGCATTTATTGGGCAAAGTGTTCTATGAAGAAAAAGACTCTGCTGGTTACCTGACTGGTATAAAGGCTCTTTTCCAATAGTGTGTGTTAAGATTACGGACATATACAGTATATGATGGTATATGATTTAATGCTTCCTCAGAAATGTATGAGTTAAAATGTTCATAAGGATGGGGATCTACGTGTCTGAGAAACTGCTGATTTTGTGGTATTTTCACACACCATCCTCTCTAGAGGTATATAGAGAACACTGTGGCAAAATGGTTCAAGCTAACAGAAAAATGACAGGTTAACCACATGTTAACAACAGTCCTACTGTACGCAGAGCAGCGGGTCTGAACGCACTCACACTGGTACTGTATGGCTCACCAGTGATGTATCCTTCTACATGTCAGTAATGCCTGAGCATCATGACTGACTGTCTTTCCACAGTCTTCTAATGGCTGATCAATCACATCTTAATCAACAGATAATTGTTTTAGGAAATGTTTTTAGCACCTTGTTGAATCCATGCCACAAAAGCTCTGTTCTGAGGGACCTATCCAGTATTAGAAAGGTTTACCAAATGAAGACGCAGACTGTGGGATTTTAAACAAACTGTAAAGTCATTCCCATTTTCAGTAACAGACAGACAAAAATAACTATATGAGTGATAAGACTCGTGTCAGTTGAGTCATAAGTCTGATGTGGTCCCTGCCATAAACCTCTGTATTTAGCTTTTAATCTTTTTTGCTGTTTTATATGCATTTGTTATTTACAAACTACTTTGACAGCATTTCATTATTGATTTGACAATAATAAATTCAACGTGATCTAATAGTCCAGAAAATCTAACCGGTTTGGTATATACTGGTCCAAAAAAACACATTATTGTATAGATACAAAGAAAGCCTTTGTGAGTCATAGGTCATGTTTCAGAGTTAATTTTGCATGTCTGTTTTTAGGATAGATGGGAAGTGATCTTGAGACAGACTTTACAAAGCATTGACTATCATTAACAGAACATCATCACAAGCAAGTGGCATTTACCAAATGATGCAGTTTTCTGAACCTGCCTTTGCAGTTACTTTAAACCAACTTCAGTCCACGTTACTGAAGCTCCACAGACCTGAAGCTGGGCCATGTTTCTCAAAAGCGTTGTAAGCCTAATTGTAAAAATTCAAATGTGTTGGTTCTCTTACCTTATCAAGAATGAACATGTTGAGGTAGGGCATGTAGCCCTGGGTTGACACGGGTCCTTCATCATTGTCTCTGAAATGCTCCTCCAGGGCTGAGGCGTTGTGGGGAACGTTCAGCACAGTGCACAGGTTGTGAGACAGGACCTTCACACACACACACTGTCTGCATTTACTCGTACAAAGGCTACAGCTATGAGATCTATAGGTCACAATCTCCTGCTGTATCTGCAGTGATGAAGTGTGTTCATGTTGATAAGATCATATCATATGTTTGCTTCGCTGCACATATACTCAACATGCGCCGCTGATGCGCAACACCGACCGAGCGTTATTTAAACGTTACACAGATCATCAGGTGACAGGTACAAAAAACTAAACTTTATATTGATGTTAAAAACAGTCATTCAGCGCGTGTTTTTAGATCCATCACATACTGTAGAGTTCAGACTGTTTAATGCACGTTCATCAGAAGCCGGCAGGATACTTCACACACGGAAACAGGTTGTGGGTCGAGCTGTTCTTTGCTTACCTTCAGCTGGGATTTGGACAC
>JAZGTK010016660.1:0-12625 GCA_036877625.1 Ambastaia sidthimunki
CTGCGCTGTAGAAAAACAAAAACAAACAGGTAGTCCATGGAGGTGCTCTGGCAGGGGGCGGTCTCCTGGAAGAGGGACCAACAAGACAGTCCAGACATGGCAATGGGGGGGACAGGACGATGAAGACACATGGGGCTTAGGCAGAGGGAGCTGAGCAGGACCCAGGCCACAGCCATGATGGTGGTCCATGGCAGAGCTGACAGAGGGAGGACCCGAAGAGCTGACAACTCCAGTGAACCGACCGATGGAGGCAGAGCAGGTGGATTTGGAGCCCGAGGCAGAGACGGAGAGGCGATGATCCTTGGTGACGACGAGGATCCGGTGGGCTGAGGCGGAGCAGATGGTGGAGCCGGTGTGACAGGGGACCGAGGCGAGTCAGGAGAGATGGAGGAGTCAGACCGAGCCGGTGGGATGGAGGGATGAGGCGTAGCCGGAGGAGTATAATCCAGAGGCGAGGGAGGGTCGACGACAGACCGAGGTGAGGCAGGAGGGACGATGGAGCCAGGTGGACTGATGGGACAGGGTGAAGACGAGGGAGCTAGGTGGCATGGTGGAGCTGCAGGGTCAGAGGACCGAGGCGGAGTCCAGGATCCAGAGACTGGAGATGATGGCGATGGGTTCTCCAGCTACGGCACCAATGGTGGCTGGCAGCCCTGCAGCTCAGCCACTGCACAGCTGGTAGGCTGAGGGTGAGCGCAGGACTGACAGTTGCCAGCGGCAGTGTGGCTGTACCGTCATGGCAGGTAAATTCCAACATGAATGGGGGGGTGGGTGGGAAATCTTGGTCAGGCATAATGTCCAGAACACAGTGCATGGAAACCAGTGATGGCTCACCCTCAGCGCTTGTGCAGTGGGTGTAGCCTCCCTCGTCCTTGCCATCCACCTCATGCTCCACCGCCAACACACTCACCTGGCCTGACGGCACCGGCTCGGCCTCAGTGACGAACCTCGGCTCTGTCGCACACACGTCCAATGGCTCGTCAGTCGCCAGGAGCTCGGACTCTCCGTCAGTTGTGCTCTCGGGCTGTGGCTCTGCACTCGTGGATGATGTAGGGCTGGGCACTGGGTCAGGAGTGGGGCTGTTGTCCCTCTTGGCGACCACAACGGTCGTAGGCGAGCCACAGGGCCGTAGGCGAGCATGACAGCACCCACTCAACATAGGCCAGAAGGCTCTCCCTGCCACAGCAGGAGGATATGATACGATAGGTCGTTGAAATTCATGAAAACAGAAAACAAAACACTGAACAAAACGAAACAAAAAACAGAATTATGCGTTTTAATACGTGCCATTTACTTTTGCCGGTCTGTGTTTCTGTAATGAAGACGGGTTCAAAAAAAAAAAACAGGCTTGAACGTAGATTCAAAAACATGGGAACATGCAACATTACAATACAATCACCGAAAACTAAACCAAACAGGAAACGACTTAAATACACGACTAATCAAACATAAACGAGACACAGGTGATACAAATTACACTGAACAAGCACAGGAACTCCATATATGGGCAAACATAGAACAAACCACAAGACAGTCCAAATGGGGGTGTTACACACATACAAAAATGGTGGTCCTTGATAGAGTCCTTGAGACACATACAAAAATGGTGGGGTCTTTCTGAGATCACATGGTGTTCAAAAAAATAGTTTGACAAGACATTAGAGAGAGCTTTATAAATATCATTAGCCATCACTAACTCTCCAGACACCTTTTGTGTTTCTTAAATCCAGAACAGTGCAAGAAAATTTAAACCATAATTTCCTAAATGTAACTATTACAAGACTATTAAAGGAATAGTTCATTTAAAAGTAAAAATCACCTATGACTTACTTTTTGCTTTATTACACAAGAAATAATTAAAAAAAATCCAGTTAAATAGAATTCATTAATGCTTAATAATGTTCCGTTCAGTGTTTGATTAGAGAACCTACTGAATTGCTTTGATAGTCTGTGTAAATATAAACATTAACGTCTCTTACGTTATATTACATATAATGGTATATAAAAAAGCTATATAACAAGTTATTGTGAAATGTTGTGCGTTATTGTGCTGTGCACTGGCTCTGTATGATCACTAGGTGTCAAGCAATAGCGATCTGGGTTGTTCACACATTTACAATCTATTCAAGCAAACATATAATGCCTCATTTAGGCAGTTCTGAGTTCTGAAATAAACTCTGTAACAGTATGTTTTTGCAGAATAATGACCTCATGTATTTTACAAGATTGACATTGTTTATTTCTGACACCTTTAACAATAAAATAGAGTTGCATTGTACTAATATCTTTAATATAATTAAATGTTTTATCTTATTAAGAATACTTTAATATAATGAAAATATGTTTATATTTTATTTTACATGCATTTGAATGTAAATTTGTATGCATATTTTGCTAAAATACTGGCCATTTTTGAATATTTGTCAATGGAGAAAAATGCTTTTAGTCCACAGACACGCTGCAGTCTAAATATTCCCAGCAGGACATTCAAATTAAATGGATGCACGGATGGACAGATAGATTAAGCATCATCTGGAAAACAGGCAACACCACAGTAAAGACAAAAGCAGCTAAGGTAGATAGGAATTAGGATAAGGATAGGAGGGATTCAGGTATGTTCTATAGAGAACCAAGAAAATAAAAACAGAATTTGTCCTACTTGAATTCAAGGTTTAAAAGGTGCAAGAGACCCCAACAGCAAAGTCTAAGCACCACCCTTCTTAAAATGGGCTCTTGAACACCAGCTTTTATTGTTCCATCCAAATTACACTTGCCCTACCACGCATGCCTAAGCAACGCACCTCAAACTCGTTTATTAAAGTCTACCGAGAGCCACCCGCTGCATAGCAAGCACATGAGGTTGAGATTGTCACCGTGGAAACGAGAGATAGCAAGCACCTGTTCCTTCCCCGGAGAGGGGCGAACAAGCCCTCTTCTCTAGGGAAGGTGTGGCATGTCCTTGGGGTGTCATCAACTGCCAGATTACATTGAACACAGAGCCACATTTGATACAACCATAAAGATTTAACTCACCAAAGCAGACAATGATGTCAACTCACAAACTATAAAACAGAGGTGTAGAAAATAGTGATATAATGCTTACCACGCAAGACTGCAACAACATGAGGGGAAAAAAACAAAACAGAAAAGAAAAGAAAAAAGAAAGTTGGGACAACTTAACATAACAAATACTTAAAGGAGTCATAAACTGAAAAATCTAAATTTCCTTATATCTTTTGATAAAAAAAAGTTCTGGATGTTTTGATATTAATATAAAAACATCCTGTAAGTGTTAGAATTAAAAACTTTCCCATTAGTCTAATAACAGCTTAAATTGAAGCCAATCTGCCAAAATGACAGGTTGTGAAATGTGCCTCTTTATTACATAATACAGTGGCTAAACACCACCTCCAGAGAAGAAAACCAATGCTTGCTTCTACATCACTGCCTGTTTAGCCCCACCCACCAATTTGTGCATGTAATAGGTAAAAAACAACCGGCAAACGCAGGTCTATGTAGAACTAAATGATAAAGATGGCTCTGAAGACAATAAGACACTGTGCAAAAGTGCACTGTGGGAAAACACAGTCTTTGCCTTCCTTCAGATTTTGCGTCAGTAACTGTTTTTATTACGTGGTCACTATTGATTTGTCTGTTATTATAGATTGTTTGATAAGTACTGAGTATTTATACGTTTAACCTGAATCACAGAGGCATGAATCACAGAAGCCAGACTGTTAGCCATAACATCATACCAGTAGGCATCCGAGCCATCATACCTATTTAAATGATGTGTTGCCATGAGGGGGGTCAAAACAGTACAGAAAATAGCCTATAACTTCTAAATTAATGTTTTTGAGGTAAAAATCCTGATAACATTATAAGTGGACCTCAGAGAACAGTACAGAATTTTAAAAAAGGCAGTTCATGACCTTAGGGGCTTAACCATGACCTTAGGGGTTTTAGATACTGATATTAGGTACAGTTTTATCCATGTTTACTTGGTACACATGTTGCATTCTAGCACATTGAATGCTCTAATCTGTTTGACTTTTCTGAGCCCCTATTTGTCTATATTTTATCTGTATTGCTCTATTTTGTAGACCCCCACCCAATATTGAGGTTGTATTACTGATGGTGTTTAAGGGATTTTCATTTATCAATTCTTATACAGTTGGTCAGGATGTACTCAGCCTTGCTTGGACTGCATTGAAGTTTATGCAAAGAATGATCTGGGTTATCTCAGCATGATCCAAGAATGTTCCAAAAAAATAATTTTTTGTAGGCCTATTTCACATTGGAAGCAAAACAATTGGACCTTTTGTGCAAAGGAGTTAGCGTGGTCAATGTCACTAATTTGCTTACATTTGATTAGTGACCTAGAAATAGTTCAGAACCTAAAGTATCTTAACATGTAAACTTTTTTTCAAAGTTCTAAAATAAAGTTCATTAAAGGAATTAGAAATAAGAAATAACAATCCCAGATTTTCAATGTGATATTAGATAGATCCTGCACTATTTTAGCAAGCTGTTAATCTATTTACCTATGTATTTGTTAGCATTATTCCTATAAAATCATGCATTAAATCACATAATTATCAATGTTTAACAAAAATGTTATTGTATTTCCTCATCTAATTACCAGTAACTGTCCACTGGAAGACATCTGTAATATAGAGTTGCTTGAAAAACAGGAATTAGTATGAGACAAGAATGAGAACACAGAGCAGAAGTTTTCTTAAGCATAATTACAAATGACAAGCTACTACTAAATAATGTCTTTACAGTCTAATTCTGGAAATGATTGGTCATGTCTACTGTGGCATGTCTCTTCTGGTGATATCTATAGTGTACTAGGAACCACAGGTCTTTCATGGGCAGATGTATCTGAATGTTATGCAAATGCTCGCAGCTTTAGCACCTTGAGTAGGTGTAAGGTCCTGTTTTGAATACTGTCATCTATTCTCACAGCCGCACTTTTATATGATAAACAGTTTCGAAAAACCAGCGTGGGATACTACATTTAGAAGCATTTTAGCAACCATATTCTTACAGCTGAAGGGTGCTAATGCAGTGGGCCGTCTGATATACCTGCCTGACCAGCTTCACACTCCTGTCTGAACCTAAAATTACTGGACTGAAGAGAACAAAATCAGTGCAAGATATTTTATTCAACAAGGCATTCCGAGAGAAGACTATGTATGGCCAACAAATGTAAATATAAAAACTAGTAACAGATCAAGAAAATAAGATATTACCATAACTTTACATTAATGGAAAATACATAAATACATGCATGGCAGTATGAATAGCAATAGAGACAAACCACATTTACTATTATATAAAAATCCTTTAAATGCATATTATAGTTTGTTGTCAAATTGTGCAAATGAAGTCAACGTGTTACTCCAGTATTTTATCAATATTAGAGACTCCCTTCACAGTCCCATCTAGTCCTTTCATGAATAAAGGAAAAAGTTTTAAAGCGTATATGTTTTCGAATCATGCGTCACTGGACAACATTGTAGAAACACATCAGCATATATGAATTAGCTTCAGCGAGCATAACAGGGTTGACATCTGCAAAATCCAGTTAATCTTTTGTCTGATGAGAAAGAAGAAAATGCATGTCACAGCAAACTTTTTTTTAAACTCTATCTTTCTCTTCAAACAATCAGCATATATCCTCACACATCTGAATTGAGGCTGAGGTTGGCTAGCCGTGGATCTGAGTTGATCTCATATCTGTAATGGTACCCCTCCATATGGTCTCTGCAGGCATCACGGATATTGTACATCCACTTCTTGATGCCTTTCCTGTTAAGGTAGAGGACAAGTAGGAAGATGACTCCAATGAGGGAAAGAACCAACCCCAGGAAGACATAGGAGGTCTCCAGAACACCCTTCAAGTCTCTGGTGTAGGTGCATGGAAGTTGAGATTTTTCCAGCTTTAGGAGTGGGGCATTTTTCAGCTCTGTTGGACCAGAACAGGTCATGTTTAATTTGTCTACTACAAACTCATGTCTCTTCAGCCAAATCAACATGTCCTCCATATTACAATCACAACGCCAGGGGTTTCCTGCAAGTCTTACTCTCAAATCGGGGATGGAACTGAGCTCCATCAAGGTAGCATTGGGCAGCTCTTTTAATGCATTGTCTCGTAAGTCCAACTCTTTAAGTGCTGATTTCTGAAACGTGCCCTGCCTAATTGAAACAAGGGAATTGTTCCTCAAATCCAAAATGGTGAGGTTCAGCAAACTTGTGAATATGCCATCTGGAAGGAGCACCAGTTCATTGCTAGACAGATCAAGATGGGCAACCTTAGGCAAGGTGTGTTTAAAAATCTTTGCAAACACACCTACATATGAGTGATTGTACAAAGATCTGCTTAGGTTTAGAACCTCAACCTTGTTGTCATGAGGAAAAGCCTCAGTATTAAAATGTAAAATGTTATTGTTGCTGAGATCAAGAAAACGCAAACTTGGCAAGTTATCAAACACACAAGAGTCCAACTGTTCTACTTGACTTCCAGACATATAAATGTTTGTTAAATGTTCCAGAGGTCTTGGGAAAGATTCATTGTTTAGATTCCGTATGTTGTTTCCACTGGCGTTAAGTGTGGTGATGTTGTTTGGAAGTGGCTGTGGGATGGATCTCAACTCATGGTTAACACAGCTCACTACTGTGGTTTCGCATACACACTGGACAGGACATGAAGATGATCTTGAGGTCATGAGGAAGAGTAAAACACATGAAGTGAAATAAATGTACATTTGTTTTCTTCCAAGTCCAAGCAAACACAACCATCCGACCTCGGACATTTTAGCGCGTTGTGCAGCGATGTAAATAGGCGGGAAAGTAATTCCTAACAGCAATGTCTTAAAAGTTCTTTATAGACTCTTTTATATAGTCTTACATCTGTCTTTGATCCCCCATTCGCATCTGGGACGTCTTCCTGGACCTTTAACTGTTCCTTTACAGTCGAAATTACAAGAGCCAACAAAACTAGACGAGTCTTTTAATGTGCGTCAAAACCTCACGTTTATAAAATCAGTTCAAGTTCCAATCAAATCCTGAATACAAATGTTTCTTTATGACGAGTTCAATCCAATGCGACCAAATCTTGTTAAAATATACAGTCTTTAGTTACGTTCTTGGCGTGCTAAAAAAACAAAGTAGATCCACAAACTTCAAAACCGCGTTTCGTCTGCAGTGTTCAGAACTCGTCATTTCACCTCCTGCTCGTTGTACGCAGCTCACAGTGTATGATTCTCTGTCTCTCCCTGAACCTGCACTGAGCGCGACTGGACTGTACCATTTCACACGTATAGAGGCAGTCAAGGACCACACAAGTTAGCGTAATCACCATCTACGTTTTAAAAGTGGTACATTCTATAACGAGATTTGCATTCGTAAATAAACTATTGGTAACATTAATCCTGTTGAAAACATTATGAAACATCATTACATATATTTAAAAAAGCAAATTAACTGTTGTTGTTGCTGGAAGGACAAGTAAACTAAGTATACAAATTTGTTTATCACTTTATAAGGTGTCATTCAGTGCTTTACTTGCAACTCCGTTCCGTATACTGACATGCAACTTATTTCTCTCATTTACTCATCAACTACAAATTACAAAAGTACAAACAGTTTCCCTTACTTCATATGGTAACCGAGATATTAAACATAGTATGCGTTATGTCAGTCACTCATCATGTGTAAGGCATGTCCCATAAGCCGCGCCCTCAGGTGGTGACGCAAAAGAGGGGACTCCCTTGCCAACTGGCCAGTACACACTCAGGCTATCAATACATGGTAAGGGAGTTTATCAAATAAGCCATCTGTGTACATCACATATAACTTAAATGCTCTAATTTAAAGATTAAAGCAACCAAACTCGCCTTTTAAAACGGTAAAAAGCTTTACGTGCTGAATTATCCAATGATAAACAGCGACACAATGCTGCACGTTGAACTGCCCAATGAATTGTAAGGATGCAGATCTACTAGACCAATCACAATCAGTTTCATTGCTGTGCGCCTAGATTTCTAGATAATACTTAAAACTTTGTTGCAACATATTTACTGCAAAAAAGACTCAGACTGATTCTCACAGTCTGCTGCTTCGGGAAAACACAAACATGCCTTTTTCTTTCATCTAATTTCAGGTAAGTCTAAGAGTGATGTTATCGTGGTGTATTTTCGTACAGAATTTAACTCAATATGATTCATGATCATTGATGAAAGATGATGTCAATCAGAGACATGACCAGTTAATAAGATTACTTTCTTTCACTATGTAGTAGAGGGTCTGATGTAGAGGAGATTTGAGATTTCGACTGTTGAATTTAGAAACACTAAATCACCATTCAGATTCAAAATTAGAGTAATGCAATTTTTAAACAATGTCGGCATTTAGAAAGTGGCAAAGTGCAGCGGTTATGAAAATATTTGGGTGTTTTTTTACATGCAGGTACGTTTATGCCCATGAGATGTTTACTAAATCAGCTCAAACTTTCTTTGGGGTCACTTTAACGATCTTGAAAGCAGTTTCACTGTGTTTTCATTTATGTTTGCTTTTGTTCATATGCCCTTTATATAAAAATTTTATTGTTTTACTCTTATACCAGACTTTCTTAACATAAAAATGCATAACCAAATATTATATTTTTAAACTACAATATACTAAACTACCATAAATTTGTACACATACAAATATCACAATTTCCACCACAACCAATTCAAGTCAATCCAGCACAATCAATTTATTGAAAAAAATATTTACACCAAATCTTAATGTACTATGCACTATTTATTTGCCTAATTTTGTGCACATTTTGTGATTTTATGTATATTCACTGTTAGACATTGTTAGTAGACAAACTAGTGGGTGGCTGTGATGCATGATGGGTGCATTATGTAGGAAATCGTGAAGCTCTTTAATGTAGTTTGTGGCATTTTTGTTGAATAAGGTATTAATTGTGAAAGCCATTCTTTCTTTTCAGCCACCATTTACAATTATGGAGGTCTAAATGTAAACTTTTATGCAAAGTTTTGAGACAAAGGAGTCTCTCCCCTCAGAGTAAATGGCCATTTTGGGTGGACTGTGTGGAAATCTGAAGGAGTTGCTCTTTGTAAAAATATTTTTTACATTATATTTTGTATTTCTTTAATGCTTAGGATTGTTCCAAAGGTTTTGTTGAGTGTCTATCTGACATGGTGGATTGAGACGAGGTAGATCGTCACTCTAGTGTTGCTAGGGTGTCGTGGAACTTCAACACATTCACAATTCTAGCACCCCTAATTCAGCTTACAGTAAGAGAGTAAGAGAAGAGGTGAACATGTTCTGTGCTTTAATTCTGTTTCTCATAGCTGAATTTTCCAAGTTTGAGAGATTTAAGCTCGGGCTTTGTGATATTTGTTGTTTGTTTTGGGTGGAGGTCAGGTGTATCTGAGATTGGTGGGTAACTGTGGGTTAACTTGGTGAGGAGCCGAGGAGGTTACTGCCGCACTGACCATCGGTTCAGAGGGCCATCTTCAGGGCTTCCTGTCTGTCACAACACAGCTACTTTGTGTGGGGTGCACACATACGCACGTCTCTCCACTTCACAGTTTCACTGGGTAAGAGTGACCTAGTTCAGTGGTTCCTGGACAGCAAGCATGCCAACCTGCTGGCGAAGGACAAAGAGTCAGGATAGACAGCCCTGCACTGCAGCTCCTTCTATGGGCAGATTCACTGCCTCCTGACCCTCCTCAAGGTGAGAAATACTTGTTGACTGAGGAGTTTTTCAAAAATTGTATGAAGTGCTGTAGATCAATGCAGTTTATCTAGCTTATCTTTCTCACTGCCTCTGATTCAATTGTTTTACATTGAAAATAACTTTGTGCTGTATATTTAATAAAAAAATGCTCAAGCGTGTTCAAGCATTTGTCTGTTCCAGACAAAGGGGGGGCTTTCTGTTCTCTCCTACAATGAAGGACCCTCAAATTCATGTTGTATTTTACGACACTGGTAAATAATATGGATTTCCTTTCTAAAGTTTGTAAGTGTGTCAGTAGTAATATTGTAACTATAAAATGAAATTAAACAATACATAGTCTAAAATGTATTTAAATTCTGTTATAATTTACTCATGCTGTTCCAAACCCATATGACGTTCTCTTTTCCATTAGGATCCTACTGAGGTGTATATTTGGGTAAGCAGCACAAATTTTAGTCTTGGGTATCGGAACCAGGAGAGCAAGCACCATCCTGAGATTGTGGACCCATTTACCAGGTCTGGTATCTATGTCAAACAAGTAAATGTGGTTTCTCTTAAACTTCTTTTAGAATCTGATTCAATTCTGCTCCTAATAGGACACATAGTGTTATGAAATCCTAATCTACAATGCAGTTCTTCAGACTTTATGTGAGCTTGCATGGCCTAAAACTCCCTAGGGTTATAAGTGACGAGAGGATGGTAAAAAACAGAGGACTTGCTAGTGTTGCCTTCATAACAGGCACCTCACAGGGGAACTTTTCAAAACAAAGATCTCAAAGGATCTCTGCAAATCATCTGAGGAAAGGTGTTGACCTCTTTGGTTCCCTTTAAATTGTTCTTGAAAATGCCCTTGAGGATGAAAACTATGTTCAATGTTCTGACAGAAACTACTTACTGTTTGTTCTACTAATGTGGGATCTTGCAACTGTTGTGTGTCTATGAGGCCCTTGGTGATCCTGATGTCTTTGGCAACCCATCAATGCCAACATCATGCTTTTAACAGAGTATAAGTTTTCCTTCTTACCCTGGTCAGAGCGGAGGCTCATTTGCATTTTGGACGGATAATCAACATGTGCTCATATGTGGATGGGAAATGCGATCCAGTAATGTATGATCCCATTGTCAGCCCTTCATTTGGGATTTGGGTATTTTTGAAAGGAGGAGCTATCGTTAACTTCTCCAGCTAACTAAGAGATTGAAGAGCGGTCAGAACGAATGAAGGACGTCAACTACCTGGCCAGCACAGAAGTTCACTTGGCAAAGTTTACTTGGCGTGTGTACTTACAGCAGGCGAATGAATTGCTGAAGTGCAGGGCAGTCCTTTAATTTTACAATGCTCGTTGTGATGGTATCCTATTTCCTGACTCTTTCATCATCTCTCTGATGCCCTCTTACATGGAAAGAGAGAGTGCATTGTGTCCTGCCTCGCTGTTCTGCTGGTGCTTTCAGTTAAATATTAAAATATTCATTCAGGGTTAACAGGACCAGATTAAATAAGCACTGCAAAAGCAGGGTGAGAGCATGTGCCAGTTAGACCTTTTGCTGAATGTTTGGACGCTTTTCAAAACATCTCTTGCCTCTATTTAGGCCTTGAGGAGCGTTTTAAATTAGTGATGATTTTGACCCTGGCACCCTTTCACTGCTCTACTCCACTTCAAGCCAATCCAGAGCTGGTGTGATCTGCAGAGAAAGGGCAGAGCTGTCATGGCTAAAAGCCAAGCACTTGATGAGCAGAACACAGCTGTTTTATTCTGCCCTGCAGACCCTTTACACATCTCAGTTTTTAATTGGTCAATGATCTTGCTGGTGTGAACTATTTGCAGAAGCCTCAAAACACTTGGACACTTGTGACATACTTACAGATGCTATGTAGTGGAATAACATTTATACAAAATATCAAACCAAGTGGCATTTGCAAATGCCTTTAAAAATGAGAGAATTAGAACTAATTTTGACACATTTTTGCAGTTACTTTTAACCAACTGGTGAGAAGGTCAATTTTAATGGCTGTATGAAGTCATTTCCCCTCAACACGCAGGTCTTCTGTGGACAGATGTAACTTATCACATTAACTATCGACATCATGGCTTGACAAGTTGTTTTTCTTCTGGCTCGTTGGGCAAATTTATAATTGCCCTGCCAACAATTTTCATTCAGCTTATTTCAACAACTGTTATTTAGGGAATAAAACATACACGCAATCGGCGCGTATACTGGCACAATTGAGCAAGTGACAATTTTTTTACATTTTCTCACTCTGCAGCGATTAAGTCCATCTTTACAGTTGAGCCCTGGTAATATCTTTAAAGTAATTGCCACTTGTTCTTTGTGTGGATGGTTGGTTGGTTTGCTTGAATGTTGGTTTTTATGTTTATGCAATGACATGATGAAGTTTTTAGACATGGCTTAAATTCCAAATACATTTTTGAGCCGTACATGTAAGACATCCAAGATTTTTTTTTATTGTGAACATGATGTTACATGATGATGGCACTGCTGTTGTTTATTGACTTTTTAGGTGGTGTTGTGCACATTCCATTCTGTCTTCCTGTCCCAGAAGGGTTGGTGTACACATGTGGGCATGGACAGGGTGGACGACTCGGACACGGTGATGAGCAGACATATCTGGTGAGACACTTTGGTGTTGAACCAACGGGGGCTAATGTATGTTTTTCTGCATTTTTTTGTAAGCCTTGGTGTTTACATTCATGCCTCAGGCTTCTCAAATAAGAGCATGGGCTTTTGTCCAATTACTGCTTACAGGTCGCAGCCGTCTGAGATCACATTGTGGTTCTGACAGAAGAAGAGTATGACTACACAGTTTGGCTCAACACCCACCATCAGCTGGGTTTAGCACCTCCA
>JAZGTK010016661.1:0-12447 GCA_036877625.1 Ambastaia sidthimunki
TGTAGTGTGTGTTCACTCCTCACAAAGGATGGGTTAAATGCAGAGGTCACATTTCGGTTATGGGTAACCATAACTGACAAATACATGTCACTTTACTTTACTTTACATGCTCTATGTCAAACACAGAAAAATGAATTCATGCATTCCTGACATAAAGACTTGATTATTACAATGCCTTATTAGGTGGCTGTCCTGCAAAAACTCCAAATAGTTCAAAATGAGTCCTTACGGTCATGTACAAGTATGACCACATTAGCTTGGTTCTGTCAAAACTGCACTGGCTACCTATTAAATACTGTATAAACTTTAAAATTCTGTTAATCACCTACAAGGCCCTGAATGGTCTATCTCCTCAGTACCTGAGCGAAGATCTCCTCTCTTATTACAGTCCTTCACGTTCACTGCGATCAGATAACTCTGGCCAGCTGATAATACCAAGAATCTCAAAATCAAGTGCGGGTGGTAGATCGTTTTCATTATTGGCGGCCAAACTTTGGAACAGTTTACCCAGTGCTGTCTGAGAGGCAGATACATTATGACAGTTTAAATCTAGATTGAAGACTCACCTCTTTAATCTAGGCTACACATAGTCCTATGGATTTATAACTCAAATCCCTTAAGAGGTTGTTAGGCTGCATTAATTAGGGTAAACCGGAACCGGGGACACTTCCCATTAGAACAGATGTGCCGGCTTTTACTAAGTCTGTCTGTATTTTATTTCCCCAAGGTCCTGTAGCCAGCTGTGTCGGGGCTGGATGGTGGCGGAGAGAGTGACAGATCAATGGGACTATGATGGACTTTAATAAATCTTACTATTAACATACTTACCAACCCCTAGATTAGCTTAATTCCATATTTGTTCCCTGCTCTGTCATAGCAGTAAGATGTTATAGCTGCAATTGGTAACATTCTGCCGCCACCTCTGCTTGTAACGTTCCTTAGTGTTTCACAAAATCAGACCCAATAGTTTTAAATCAATAAAATTATAAATCGCTACTACCAGCACTGTTTACATCCAGGAAAGTTACAAATTGCAGCTTTAACGTGCCAGGGGAGAACTGATATTACATTAATATTACTTGTATGTATTTTGTTTTGTGTGTATTGTGTATTTCATGGTGTTATTGCAAATCCTTCATATTCTTGTCCAATAAGAATTTGCAATAATACCATATATTGTGTAGAATGTCTGAATTTTAATTTTTTTCCAATTTGCTTATTGATTTGTAAATTTATCTTAGTATTTTGTGTAAACATTGTAAAGCTGCTTTGAAGCAATATAAATAAAACTGAATTAAAATAAAATAATCACTTGCCCCTCTTTACTGAATAATGTGTGTAATTTTCAATAGCTTTAAAAATGACTTTCACTAATTATTAAAGAGTGCAAAATACTTCATTATCTAGTAAATTAATTTTGACAGAAAGCACCAGATTGATGGATTGATCCATTTAAAATGTACACAATTTTCTTATGCAGGACCATGCACCTGGACCCCCTAAAGGGGAATAGGTCCACCCACCCATAGTCTCACAAAATCCTGTGTAAATAATTGAAACCTATTTCTTTTGTGAAGTTTGAGGAGCACTAAGAATGTATTTATTGCATTTTAGTGTGCATTTTGTTTAAAGATAGTTACATTTAATATGTTAGGCTGTGTATGTATACTGTAATGCCATAACTGTTTTATTGGTTTGGTGAGAGACCTGAGTTCAAGCCCCACCTTAAACACCTCTAGTACAGGTTGTCCCAGGTCCATGCAGATCAGGGAAAGACCATGTTTTTAACTCCTCTTGTGATTAATTTTAACAACTATCCTTATTGTATTATTGGAGTTTCCCGGATCCACAGAGATCACAGGAGGAACCATCCCTCCAATTCCTAGCCAGTATGTTTTTCAACTGTCCTCATTGAATTGTTGGAGTTGTGATCTCGGTCTGTGAAACTCAGTTGCTACCTGCCGGCGCTGGAATCGAACCAGCTACCTCGGATTACAAGCCCTACTCAACCAGTAGACCACAACTGCCCCACAACCACAACTGCCCCAACTGGAAGGTGTGTCCTAGGGGTTGAGATAGAGCAGACTCTATTATGGGCTCGGAAGCTCTCCTAGCTGTAGGAGCGCATAGTAGGTGGGATTGAAACCCATCTCTAGCATCCCATTGAGCTTTTGGTGGGGTTTTTCCCTCTCTGCAATTAATGGGGTTTCTTTGTACAATTGTAAGCCAACAGTTTTAGCCTGGCTCCCATGTATTGGCTAGATTGGCTAGGGTGACTGTAGAGTGCACCCTCACTATAGATGGTACTCCACTCCCCCTGAGTTCTATTAGTCTGAGTGTGGAGTAGCTCCCTGCAGACTTCTTAGAAAGGACAGTAGTTTCGAGTGATGACAGTTAATCATTACTGGTTCCCCTTTGGAATTCTAACCTCTGGGGTATGAATAGAGTAGCACCCTCAGCATTGAGGGTCATTGGGGACATTACTTAGGCCGACCATTATGTAGCTTTGTGGTGGGTCCCCTGTTCATTTGGTGACACGCTTGTGTTAAGCTGACTTTCTCTAAGGCATCATCTGGCTTGTGATTGTGGTCTGTCTATGGTGATTATGCTTTAACCCAGCCCATTTGGTAGCCTTTCCCCTCTGCATGGCACAGTTGGTATTGTGTTCCCCATAGCAACAAACCGCACAAGGTGTGCGGAATGTCTCTCAGTTATGTATGTAACCTTGGTTCCCTGAAAAGGTAACGAGGCACTGCGTCTCAGTGCCATACCTCAGGCACCTATGTATATGGAAGTTTTTTAATGACAAATGTATTTGAAAAAAAAGCATGATGAATTACACAAATCGAAAAAAAAAGGCACCGCATAAACAGTGCTTGCATTTTAATGCATTGTATTTTCATGGTTGTATATTTAAACACTGTGAATATTTCAGTTGAAAACATTTACACACAATGTTTSATTGTTAAAAATTCAATAATCAATATTCACCTTATAAAGTTCGTTTCCAAAACATTCAGTTTGTCTAAGAATGCCATTGATAATATACGCCAGGCAATTTTCAGCCCATTTCATTTCACTTTACAAATTCGTTTCCAAAAATTCAGTGTCTAAAATTCGACGGAATATTCAGCAGAGTACATCTGGGGACACAGGAAAAGCAGCAGAGCACCGATGCATAATCGCCATCTGCTGTTAGTCACCTCTCCAACAGGTGGTGCAAGCAGGTGTTGACGAAGACCAAAGCAACAGGTAGAGACGAGCTTCCAGTCAGAGGAAGACCTTACTCCCTCCGGTATGAGGTTCCGTTTGTCTTCCCTGTCGTCTTATGCCGTCTGAATGTGTCATCATCCTTAGCATAAGCTTGTGTTTTTGTGCTGAAGTCGCTCTGTTTGGCTTTTATCTTTGTGCTTTCAGAATAATATTCAGATAATAAACAGTTTCTATATGCGTTAATATGTCTGTTTAAATCGATCCAGCTGATTATGTATTTGTACATAAATGTAACAAATGTATTTGTCAAGCAAACATTGCGTAGCTTGATTTAGTGCACTCATCAGTACACGTTTTATCATTTGGTTACAAATATTTAATATTTAATTCCCTTATCTAGCGTTTCCAAACAATGTTTAACTATTAATATTGTAATATTTTGAATGCAGAAGACGTGATCAACACAGATCTGGATGCTTGTCTTATTACCTGCACATTTTTGCTAAACTTATTTTGTTACATAAAACGTATAAATTGGCCTACAGCGGCATGTTGAGTTAAATACAATTCGCATTTACTCACTCGTTAAAAACGTAAACACTTATACTCATAATACAGTATAAGTTTATACTTCTATTTATTGGTGTTTTACTAAGCTTGAACTGTAACTGTTAACATTGTGTGCATGTTTTTTTTGTCACAGATTTTAAGTGCATATTGTGAATGACGTATTACCGTTTTGCATTAACTATCTAATGTGCAACGTTTCTTTAGTTTGTATGCTTGACATGTTTTAGTTTTTGCATTTGAAAAGTTTTTACATTTATAAGATGAGGCATGCTTAAGGTCTTCCTCTGACTGGAAGCTCGTTTCTACCTGTTGCTTTGGTCTTCGTCAACACCTGCTTGCACCACCTGCTGGTGAGGTGACTAACAGCAGATGGCGATTATGCATCGGTGCTCTGCTGCTTTTCCTGTGTCCCCAGATGTACTCTTGATGTACAAATTGCCTGGCGTATATTATCAATGGCATTCTTAGACAAACTGAATGTTTTGGAAACGAACTTTATAAGATGAATATTGATTATTGAATTTTTAACAATGAAACATTGTGTGTAAATGTTTTCAACTGAAATATTCACAGTGTTTAAATATACAACCATGAAAATACAATGCATTAAAATGCAAGCACTGTTTATGCGGTGCCTTTTTTTTCGATTTGTGTAATTCATCATGCTTTTTTTTCAAATACATTTGTCATTAAAAAACTTCCATATATGTACCTCTATCTCCTTTAGACAAAGAAGCTGATGAAATTATGCAAATTTGTATTGTTCATTCTAAAATATATTAGTAAAACAAAATAGGGATAGTAAGATGGTAGTTGGTTTATGATTAAAGAGATGACTGAACTGATTTGGACACAATTGTACTTTTTGAACAAATGGACTTGCATTAAAAATCACTGTCACAGCTTGTGAAGGCTTGTACCTCTCTCAGTGGTCTAGAAAAGGGTAATGTATTCAAATTGCCTACTAACACAGTATGTACTTCTGAGCCATTCCAAATGTTTACCATTCCAGCTTACATGGAGATGGCACTTAGAAAGAAGATAACATGTGGACAGGGCTAAAAGGGATTTGCAATAATACCATAAAATATCTAAACATTGCATAATAAAAAAGACTGGGATACAAAGAAATAGTGAAATAGTAGAGTCTTCAAGACTGTAGTTAGATCATTATGTTAAAAGTAATAATAACAATTTACAAAACCCTAAGCCAGGTTAAATGTCAGCAGCCTCTAAGTAAGCAAGCCAACAGGGAGACAGTGCTCAACTGGGTGAACCCGTTCTCTTCTTGAATTAGAGGATTTTAGAGGAATAGTACGATTTTTCTTTTTTTCAGTTTTTAATTGATTTGTTATGCACAGCTGGGAAATGTTAGTTCTGTATAATAATCCTTTCTAGGTTAGTATTGTCAAATAATTTATTTTACTGTGGGAGTTTGATGTTTGTTCAAATAGGCGTGTAGTTTTGAGACTGTTCATAGCTGTGAGGCATCAGTGAATTGTAAGATTCTACAGACAGTGAAAATGGCTAATAAGAATATTCTTATACTAACATTGTTAATGCGTTCTTTCTTTTTAGGTATTGAAGTATACATTACATTTAAAATAATTTAGTTTTTTGTCTAATTTTGACTTAAACTAAAAGTTTAAGTTTTGTACAGTTGAGCTTTTTGGATTTCAGAATTATATTTTAGCAGTTGTAGGTCATGCACTCTTACCTCAACAAGAGGGTGCCAGTGTGCGATGGGTTTGCGTGGGTAAGTCAGCATCTCATTCCAGTGTTCTCTGCCCAAACCCTCGCCATCATTACCTACACGACACACGCCTATGACCTCATTGTGACCTACACTGTAAAAAGAGACAAATACTCTCATTACTTCACAAGAAAAGTCATTTTTGAAAATGTCTCTCAGAAAATTTATATTTTGATCTTGATAGTATAGACAGATGGCTCCCTGGCCTGTCCACTGGTGCACAGAGAAAGTTAAAATAACTGGAAGGAAATCCAATAATCTGAATCCTATACATAACAATACTAGATATTTATTTAATACAGTTGCAAGACTGGCAGAAAACATGCATTAACAGATTACAGCACAGAAGCAATTATTTAAACTTCAATAAAATTAAGACCAGAAGAGAATTAGCTAACTACAGACCAAACAATTTACAGTTTTGTAAATTGTTAATGTTAAAAATACTAGAAAAAATAGTTTACACTCAATCATTTAATTTTTTACAAAAATTATTTATCTATAAAATATTTAAATCAGGATTTAGGCCCCACCATAGCACTAAGACAACACTTCTTCAATGAGAAAATTACTTTCTCCTTTTATTCAGTTGTGGGTGTATTTGACTTTTAGTAATACTTTTTATTTTAGTGCAGCTTTTGACACTACCAATCATGGCATTCTATTGGATAAACTTGAAAACTATGTCAACATGAATGCCCAGGCATTAGCATGTTCAGCTTGGATGTATTGACATACTGTATGTGTCTGTAACGAATCCGGTCTCTGTGGCTCCCTCTACCGTCACCGGAGTATTAACTACATTTCCGATAATCCTCGTACCTGGGACACGCCCCTTCCAGGTGGTGGCCATTTTACAATCACACACGCTATATATACTCACCTCCAGCACGAACCATTTGCGAAGTCTTGTTTTGCCCTGTGTGAACAATTCCGAGCGATTTTCCCTGTGATTACTAACCTGGATACTTATCTTGGACTGTCTCCCGTTTCTGATTGTTTGCTGCCTGCCTTTTGGACCCCGCTTTGTTATTGGATTACCCTTGTTGTTTGCCGCCTGCCCTGACCCCTTTGCCTGGTATTGTTTACGTTTTGGATTATCTACGTTGCCCCTGTTTGCTGTGTTTTTGACCCTTGCCTGTTTCACGCTGGTTTTTGTATAATAAAAGCTGCATATGGATCTACCGACTTCTGAGCTGACTTCAGAGGGCACATTCATTCTGTGATGAGAAGCTTGAGGGCTATCTTTCTAATGGGCAGGGGGCATTATCCCCACAAACTCCTAATCAGCCAACTTGGCCCTCATATGAGGTCTAGAGAATAGCTATGCTAAGGAGTCATAGCTTGTCGCTTGCGAGCTCCCTTCAGCTGGTGGTTCACTGGGTTGAGCCTCAGTCTCACTCCAAGTGAGTTGTGATGCTTCCCATTAGAGCTTTAATTTGGCAGGCCTGTGGTGTGAGCTGGTTATATGCTGTTACTAGACTAGAAGACCTGGGTTCAAGCCCCACCTCTGACCACTCCAGTACAGGCCAGCCCAGGTCCATATGGACCAGGAAAACACCATATTTCTTGACTCAAACTCCCCCTGAGGATTGGTTTGGTGACCATTTTTGGTACAGCCATCCTTGTTGTATTATTTCCTGGATCCTCTTGAGATCTCGGGGTAACATTTATCTGATTCCTTTACTCCCTTCAAGGAAGTTTTTGCTGCCAGTGTGTTCCGGCCCTCCTCGTTGTTCAGGTTTTGGTCGTTGTTTAGGTCTTGGTCAGGGGCCACAGTTTTGAATGGCTTGAGCCAGCACTGTATGGTTCTCTTTGAAAAGTGGGTCCTGAAGCTCTACTGGATGGAAGAGCACCTTGAGAGAATATTCTCACCAGAGAGGATAGCAGTTTCGAGTGGTGGCAGCTAGTCCTTATTAGCTCCACTTGGATTGCTGGTGCTCTGAGGTATAAATAGAGTAGTACCCTCTCTACAGAGGGTCCTCTGCTCTCCCTAAAACCATTCACACACCGTTCAGGAAGGGAAAAGAGGACATTAGTTCTGGGTGGCTGGGGCAAACCGTTCACAAGGTCCCCTCTGAACTTTTTGCTCCCCTGGGTCATGTGCAAGAGTAGTACCCTTATTTGTGCTATGGCAGGTCCTCTGCCCTCCCTAGAGCTAGAGTTGTACTACACTCCCACTAGAGCTCTAGCTGTGCTAAGCTGGACCTTTACAACAGCCTCTTTCTAGAGTTTGGTTAAAGGACTATGTTTGAGCGGCTGTAGCCTTCCATCTAAAAGCTCCACTCAAATGTCAGTCCTGAGTGTCTTGAGTGTCTGGCACCCTCACTAAAGAGGGTCCCCCTCTCCATTGGTAACAAACTAAAGGCTATCGCTTGCATTAAGCTTATTCTCTCAAAGGCAGCATCTGGCTTATGAGCCATTGTTGCCAAGTCCTTATGCAGCTGGTTTAGTGGAGCGTGTTGTGAACGTGTGGACACTAGCATGGGAAACTGGTGTTCAATTGCCACGCAGAACACCTTTCGAAGTGTCTAGTGTAGATCTTTACAGGGCCTATTCATATACATTTTTGTATATCATAGATACTTCTGTGCCAGATTTTGCAGGACAGACAAACACACAATTCTTGTGGACAATTCTTACCGGTCATAGTCCATAACAGCTACTAAAAGGCTGATCTGGTTAATGTTCTCTGGTGGGACATCAAACACTATAGCCTCGTTGTACACTGGATTCAGTGTGTTTCTCTTGGTGGAGGTCTTTCTTTTTTTCAGTCTTCTACCATCACACATCAAAGAAACCTTTACATAAGGATCTGGACAAAGAGTTTAGATGAAAAGTCAAAATTACTGTTAAAACAAGTGATGATTAATGATCTTTTAATGCATTTTCCATTAACACAAATTCCATTATCATGGGTCACTTATTCCATGGTGGCATTTACATACCAGTTTACGAATAGTTTACACTAAACCATATGATTTTCTTAGAACAGGAAGGAAATATATACAAAGATATATAATGAAACATATACAAAGTATACAATGTACTCTTTTCCATACAATGAAAGTGAATGGAGATGGATGTTCTGGACCTTCTAAAAAGTAACAAAAAATAACAAAAGTAGTCCATACAATTTGTGTACAACATTTTAAGTCATTCAATATATGATGATCAGGCCAGTGTTTAATACTTTTCTTTTAAAATCTATTTTATAGTTCTAACAAGCAAATGGCTGTAGGAGAATTAATGCATGTTTTTGCAGGGTTTTGTGGTTTAGTCCCATCTACCCTCCCAGCATGCCCTATAATAGGCATGAATAATTAATACAGATGCATTTTTGACAGTCTGCCAGTTTCATTTATATTTATAATTGTTATAACTGGTTTTGATGTCACATTTAATAACTTTTCAGGTTAAGCATGTTTCTTTTGCTTCAAATATTTGGTTACTGTAAGTGATTCCCTTTTGGTGTTTCATTGTAACCTTAATTATGACATACTTAATTATTTTAAGATTGTAAAGACACATAAGACTTAATATATGGAAAAAGAAACACACAAAGTTATGCAAAATATTGGCTTTACTTATATGTTCTAGGAACATCTCAGTATTTCCAAAGCCTACCTGAAGCTCCGGTGATGTCCATAGCTTTCAGATTCCGTGCTTTGATCATAGTGATGGTCAGACGTCCAGCAGTCGGCAGATAGCAAAGAGAAAACATCAAGTCACCCAGATCCACATTATCCTAAAAACAGAAACAGGCATAGTTTACTCGTAAATGCTGATTTACCTAACAACAAACATTTTTAAACAATAGCAATTCATAGTGAATACCAATTAAAATTTTGGCAGTAGGCAGAATGCACTTATTTATTATACTCATTGACTTGCTTATGGTAGTATACATCACTTTACAACAGCACCAACGTCAGCAGCATCAAAAAGTAACAGCTGTTTTATCACTTGCTCTTGAAATACCTAAGCCGTGAATGTGAGATGAGCTTTTCTTACACCAGTTCATCAATTCATTATGTTGGCTTCCATCCAATCTGCTAAAACAGAAAGATTTAACCAAGACAAACTAAGAGATGAGCCCCAGCCATCATCAGCTCACTATAATGTGAACCTTACCAGCATGGTTTACAGAATCTAACAGCAGGATTCAGATCTAATGTTGACCAGCATCTCAAAATAATTTAAAAACAACTAATATTTATACATTTGTTTTCAATTTATTTAGTTCCAAAATTCTGCTGTGAAACAAATGTTCAATAAATGTATTTGATTATGTTGGTGTAACAAGTATATGTTTAGTGTTTGTCTCTTAAGTTTGATCACATAAAAAATTATTTGTGGTAACAGTATAATACCAATGTACTTTATATATTATTATACTCTATGCGTATTAGACTTACCATATTCACATGCCATGGTATTACATTGTTCTCCAGAGTACTTCAAGGAATATCTGTCACAAAATGGAACTACTACAGACAAATTGATGAACCCAAGTTCAGTTTAATGAACAAAACACATAAACATGAACACAGAGTCAAAGAAGGCCAGCCCCAGATGCTGTGAAACATTGGCACAGAGAACTCCAAGAGCAGCCAGAGAGACCATCAACCCAGGAGCACCTGAGCTGTTCATTAAGCTGTAAAGCCTAATGAAAGTGTATAGAGAGGACGAGCCTTCAGCAGCATAAACATCACTTAGACGTGGCCCCCAGACAGTTCCTTAGATGACGCTACACTCCTGGTAGAATAGGCCCTAATACCCAGGTTGACACTAAGTCACAGGCCTTACAGGCCAAGGTAATAGCATCTGTGATCTATTGAGATAAGCCCTGTTTGGTGACCGCATTACCTTGGTTGCACCCACCAGACTAAGATCTGAGAAGTCTTATGCCATTGGCTGGAGCAGTGGACATACAGTACTGGTCAAAAGTTTGGAAACACGTTCTCATTATTTTTTTCAAATTTAGAATAATAGTATAAAATAATACAAATTAAACTTTAAGAATTATGTTGTAACTAAAGAAAATTAAAAATAAATTAAGTTATAAGTTATATTCAAGCATATGAAAATAAGACACCAAAGGATGTCTGCCAACAGGTTCATTACTAGCAGAAACAGTGCAGAAAGACACTTTTGAAGAAATTCCAGAAGTGAACCGACAGGGCAGTGAACTGGATCAATATAATGATGCTCACACCATGACACAAAGAGCTGCCACTGAGGAACTGGATATTAGACTGATGAAACAGACATTTCTTTACTGATATGTCCATTTATTTATTGGTCCATTTATTTATTATTGCTTCAGTCAACTCGTTATCCATATCTATCCATAATTAATTTAATTATTATACATCTTGCACATACTACCATGTATTATGTGTTGAACATGTTTGATAATTTTTCTGTTTTAATATATCTCAGTATTATATGTGAAGCTGCTTTGAAGCAATGTAAATTCAAAATTGAATTGATTTCCTGTGCCTTGAGAAACACATTGTATTACTGTAGCTTCCTGAGGACCTCTGCAACATGTTGGCAATGTTCAGCCTGGTAAATACAGATGTCATCAATGTACAATAGGACAAAACAGTACAAGGAACTCCCACAGTACTACAGCTCTCTCCCTGTTAAAAGAGAAATAATTAAGAGACTTGCAACAATAATAGGTGGCAAAGAGATGAGCAGTGTAGTGTGGCGGTGGCTGTATTAATGAGTGAGCAGCGAAGTAAATCCACCAGTTCTTGTAAGGGATTGTTTAGGTGGTGTGCTCGTGCTACTTTGGTCTGGTCTGGTCTTCTGTCAGGAAACACACACTGAGCAGACCAGTAAGTATAAGCAACCAAACTCTTTATAAACAAAAGTGAAAATCAGATAGCAGGTAAAGTTAAATGGGAAGCAACAGCAAAGACGAAGATGCGTTTGATGATGAGTAGCCACACACACACACACTTTGAACAGTTACTGATTGTAGCATTCGTGGAGACTGGAAAGTCAGGATAGAACAGGGCAAGGAAACTGGAGAGAAAACCGAAACAAAGTGAGGAACATGGAGGTAAGTAGACTTCATGTGAGCATAAATCCAACCAATAGCAGCCATAGATGAGACCAGGCAATGTATATGTGTGCGTGTGGAATGTCCTTATATCTGGTGATGTGGTCATGAGGTGATTGGTGATATCTGGTAACAATTAGTATACAGGATGTAAGACAGCTGGTCTAGAGATCAACCCTGGGTTCACTTGCAGGAACATAACATAAAACAATTAAACTTTTCTTGTGCTGGTTCCCAAAAATATGGTTTAATGCTTCCTCTTATGAGGTTCTGTTACCCTCTGCCTACCCCCTTTCCCTTTCCTCCCTCTATGTTCAGATCAATGGAGCTCACTATATATATATATATATATATGTGCCAAATACAGCGTAATGTCACTAAGTTGACATCACTGGGTTGACAATATTTTTATGTTAGGTATCATTTTAAAGCCATGGGTGTGTCTTTTCAGAAGACCTGGATTATGTTGTGATAACTATTCCATCGGGTTAGTTAACACAACATCTTGTTCGGTAAGGTTCTTGTGACTTCAGGTCCTGCAGGTCAGGGAGCTCGGTGTGGATGGTACATTCAGCTGACCGCACCACCCTCTGGAGAGCTCGCCTGTCCTGCATGGTGCTGTTCCCGAAAAAGGAAGTGATGCTACCTGTCAGGACGCTCTCAATCGTGCAGGTGTAGAAAGTTTTTAGCACCTGAGAGGGTAGTTTAAAGTCCCTTAAGCGTCTCAGGTGGTACAGGGAGTGCAGAATTATTAGGCAAATGAGTATTTTGACCACATCATCCTCTTTATGCATGTTGTCTTACTCCAAGCTGTATAGGCTCGAAAGCCTACTAC
>JAZGTK010016663.1:0-12622 GCA_036877625.1 Ambastaia sidthimunki
ATAGTATAATTGCATAATATAAGCACAGCATATAAGAGTAATATAGTCCCTGTGTTTAGAACAGGGTGGCATAACATGGATACAGACATGCAATCAAGAAATACACATATATACTTTTAGGACAGCTTATTTAGTTTTTTTGGGGTTTTTTTTGGTTTTCACTGAGGGCTTAGTTAAACATCTGGCTCTCCTGCAAATGTTTTTTCCCCCAAGATCTCAGGTTTTCCTAATGGAACGCTTTGAAGCTGGGGAGTCTGTTTAGACCATCACCCATTTATGATCAGCAAGAGGGGCGAGGGAGACACTGAGTCTACCCTAGCACCACTTAGTGATCCAAAAGAGCATTAGGAAAACACAGGTTTCTGATCTATTGCCAATTTTACGATCAGCAACAGGGTGAAGGAGATGATAAGATGATAAGGCGTTAGCAGTCTTCCTTAGCCGTCCCTCGTTGCTCAAATAATACAGAGTTAACGCAACCCTTTTGAGTGTAGTAATTGGTGCCCTCATGTTTGTTGTTTGCCCTTCTATATACGGACTGAGTTCCTCGCTCAGGGCGATGAGAGATGCTTTGGACATGCGGAAATTCTCCCTCCATTTATCTTCCACAACAACGCCATTGACAAAGTTGTCCCACCAACTGCTAGTTCTACCTGGTAGAAGGGTCGCACCCCGCAAGGATTTATCCACTTTGGGACCCGGTTTCAAAAAATAGCGGTTTCAGTCTCCTAAAACGCCGGATCCGTGTGGATGAAACGCCAATACGATAAAAAATTTATATGTATACAGCGAAACGTGTCTCCGTGTGGACAGGCTCTGAGGCTGTTACAATCCAGATGGCTCCTGACCCCCGTGTGGCCTTAGGACCACACGCTACACATCAGACTATTGATTTCATTCATTATTATACTTTTTAAGTAAATTTCACAATATTATCACTATGCTTTGAGTACAAATGCCCCTGCCTTGAGGAGCCGTGTGTGTCTATGGTGACAGGGAAAAGCAAGAATTAGCAAAGTGGCGATCTATTGGCTGTGGGACCATTTTCGGATGTCACACTCTCCTGATATACTGGACATCTATAGAACAAGCACAGGATAATTGTTCTTCAGAATGCTGATATATCTAAATGTCAAGAACTGTACGTCCTAGTATGGTGATTGCTAGAGACTATCTATATCCTCTCCAATCCGGAGAGAAATACCAATCTGTGTGATGACGTAGTTAGTTGACTCTGTTATTATAAAAACTGTTCACGTAAATGTAATGGCAGGTTGGCCTATGAATTCCTTGAGTGTGTGAAGCTGACTTCAAGAAAAAGATTTTTCTTCAGTAAACTTTCTTCATGACTACACCTAAGACTCTTTGCCTTCATTTATCATATCTGTTCTGCAGGTTTGTAGCTGTACTTCCCCTACAATTGATCAACATGTAGTGTGGGTTGTCGTGTCAAATACTGACCATTTCATGGTTCTCAACTGTTACGTCTCAAGAGCGACACGTATGGATCAGACTGGCTGATTTTCCATAACATCTGTATAGACATATAGAACCCCCCCATTGATGTCTGCTTGATGCGATGCTTACGTCATCACAACCTCTCCCTCATTAAAGGGTTCATTTTTCAAAAGGATTCAGATTAATATGCATTTCAAAGGAACTCCTGGTTTTAACCCTAAAATAATGGCTAATTTCCTATAGAATACCAATGAGATCTGAGGTGTTGCTTTCAGAAACACCTTATTTTTTACATGATCATAACCAAGGATCACTGGCAGGGGGAGGTGTGTATTTAGTTTTCCAATTAGAAAAAACAGGTCGTCATAATACCCCCGTCTTTAATGCAAAGCAAAGGTTTGATTTGTATATACCATATTACTACTTACAACAGCATGCTCACCGTTTTCCTTGTGATATTTAAAGAGATATTTCTTATTCCCCAATGTTTTTTTGTTGTTTATCACATCAAAACAGCATCTTCCTCATTAAACAGATACCACATTTTAGGAAACTTTAAACACTATTAAACCCACTTCCCATTTACCTTTACCTAGTTTATAGTAGATGCCAGTCTGGTTCTATGATTAGAAATACGATTTTCAGGATAAACTCCTATAGAAGCATTGCAAGGTAATAAAACACAAAAATCACGCTCATCCATGTCTGGTTTTTACTCAAATTACTTTCGTTCTGCGTGTGTGTGATGTCTTTTTAAGGGGTTTGTGAATCTACTACATCTTTTACTATCTACTACATCTCAGGCACCCAGCTATTAAATTTAGAAGGTCATCCAAACCATTTTACTAAACCCATAGTCTTCTTACCATATCTTTTCTTGTCTAAAAATTTTCTAGTTTAAATGCCTTGTTTCTGCTCAGTTATTTTTTGTAACTTGCTCATAAAAACTACCCTCAATATTATCTCGATCATAATCACTCATCTTATAGACTGGTGGGTCATGTGGTATACATGCTGTTACAGTGAACTTTTCTGTGTAGTTTTCCTTGTAACCTTTGGAAAATGTACCTCTCACTTTAGAAATGTGAACATCTCAGATTTTTTTTTTTAATCAAAACCTTTTTTTGGTTTGATGGTTCCTATACCACCAGGTCAATATAGATTATAAAATACTACACTTTCGTTAAATATCACCCCATTCTGCTTTTCAAGGTCCTGTTAAAACATTCAACTACTCTGGCCTTTAAATCAGAGGCTGTAGCAAAATATACTTTTTAATCAGGTCTTAAAAATGCTTGTTAAAGATTCTTTCCCTTTGTCCGTCTCTAATTTTTAACCTTATTTCTTTTGTATTTTAGAGGAGCTGTTCTATGTAGCCAATCTGAAATTTCTTTCAGACACTCATCAAACAAAACACAGTATGCATCACTCTTGTCTAAGAAACATACTTACCTTCCTCTTCCCTGTTTTTTGTTTCCTGCCTTGTCACAGCAGTGTCATGTTGTAGCTGCAATTAGTAACATTATGCTTCTGCTGCCATCTGTGTTTGTAACATTCCTCAGTGCTTGACATTTTGTCACAAAATCAGACCCAACAGTTTTAAAATCGATATAATTATAAAACGTTATTATCAGCTCTCCATTTATATCCAAGAAAAGATAAAAAAAAATGGAGCTTTAACGTGCCAGAGGAGAACTGGCCCTCTCAGTTAAGCCTAGTTAGTTTTAGTTCAAGGTTTTTTTTCTCCATCTACATCACTGGAGTTTTGGTTCCTTGCCACTTGTTGGCTTGCTTACTGGGACATTTAATTTAACTTAGGTTTTGAAAATTGTTATTAATGTTTCTAGCAAAATGACAATTACAGTCCTAAAGCCTCTACCATTTTATTTTTTGTCTCCAATTGTCTTTTATTCTTTTACATTGTGTATTGTTCAGGTGTTTGTGTTGCGTCACAGATGTTATTTTTCTATGTGCCATCTCCACGTAAGCTGAAATGGCATATCTTGCCTAATATAGTACATATGTTAACTGACTACATGTTGCATTCGAAAGTAAATACTGTTCTAGTTGGCAGTCCGAATACATTACCCTCTCCTAGACCACTGAGAGAGGTACGAGCCCTTGCACATAATGACAGGTATTTGTAAGGCATGTCAATTTATTTTATTTTCTGTTGTTCAATTAACTCTATTGATAAACCAACTATCCTGCCCTAGGTAGTAACAGAAGCCAGGTCTCAGACAGTTGAGGCACAAGGCTTTAATCAGTGAGATAATTTCCCCCAACAGTAGAACCCGAGCAAACTAACTTATAAAGGGTAAAACGCAAGTGAAATGAATCGGGGCTAATTAACACTGTAGGGTCTGGAGCGAGAGCGCCTGGCACAGAGGACTTGAAAGGGCATCTTCTGTTGGATGGGAGAACAGCAACCCAGAGATGAGATATTTAGATCAGTATCCGTAATTTGTTTTACTAACATACTTCTATAACTATATAATTTTGCACATACTATTTGCAATAATACCATGTTTTGTGTTGAGCATGTTGGTATTTTTTTTTTTGTTTTCAGTGTTTTTTTAATATACATGTGTAAAGCTGCTTTGAAGCAAAGTAACATCGTAAAATGCGCTATATAAATAAAATTGAATATGATGATGATTACCAGACAATTCATGTCCAACCAAAGTTAGTGATCCAGTTCCTAATGAACCCTCACAAATAAACTTAGAACGCGCGCACACTTTTTATTGATGATATATTTTTATAATGTATGGCTTAATGAAAATAAAGAAGTTAAAATCAGAATTTGATTTGACAAGTTTAATAAAGAAAGACCCTGATATAGAGAAAGAGATGGATGAACAGAAGAAGGACTGAGAAAAGTAAAAAACCTGACATACAAAAATGTTTAATTTGTAAGACAAATTAATGATGCATTTAAGATATCAGGGTTACACAGTAATTTAGAGTTTTAATAGTAGAACATTTAGGGGGGAAAAAAATTTTTTTTTTTTTTTTTTTTTAAACTTACCCTTACAGCTCACACCAATCCAATTAAAAGCAGAACAGGGTCCAATACAGCAGTCACATTTATTAAAGCTTGATACTACATATTGCACAAATGTAATGCAGCAAATGTAAAAACATTTCTTATCACCATCCATCTATTCCAAAACTCTGACTGAAATTTAAAATCAATACATGTTTGCCAATTAAAGAAAATATGAAAAAAGCTTATTAAATGCTATTCTTTCATTGTCAATGTGTCAGCTTTCTGTCCACTCTGATTGTTTTCATTTTGCTGTTGGAGGCTCATATGATCATCATTGACAAGTCTTCCTAAAGAGCAGTCTTCTCTGGCAGCATCAACCCTAAAATGGCAAATTTCACAATGTGTAATGTTATTGCCAAAATCACAATTAGAAAGTTTTCACTGAATAAATAAATGACCAAATGGAGTTTGTATCTCAGGGTTATCTACAACTTGGGTTACTACAACTACAAGTAAGTACAGCAATATAAGAACCACAACTGTTTTCCATTCAAATAAAATTTAAAAAAATAAACTTCAAAACCAGCATGGTATACTCTGTGCCTTCTTTCATATCCTTGTTTTTGTATGACTTCCCCTTGATATTCAACAAGAAATTTTCCCTTTTGAAAGTGGTGACAGCTGAACACTCCTCAACCTAACAAACAGCAGATTACTCAGAAAAAAAAGATAAAAGTTCAAACTTAAAATCATTTAAAGGCGAGTAATACAAGTGAGTAATTATGTTTATGTATTTCATTTCAAATCCATCCTTATCCTTTTTACATGGATAAAAAATATTTAAATTAAATTTTTAAATTACCTAAAACCTGAAATTTCACCATGTTGATCGATACACAGGTGCTTGTCTTAGCAGGAAGTGACTCGTTGGATGGGTAAAGATGGATCATCAAAAGCCTTGTTATCGTTATTAATATTTTTCAAACAAGGATCATTTTCGTTTTTGAAAATAGATGATTTATCTGGTTTTAATAGTTCTAAAAAGGGATTCCCATGTTATTGTTTCTCTGTGCTGTTATTTTTATAATTAAGGTGAGGATTCTGTTATTCCTTTATATTTATATATTTACAATTTATATTTACAATTTTACAAATGTCTTTATCGTAATTATCCTTGTTGTAAATGGACTTTAACACAGTTGTTTGACAAAGCACTTCTACATTGTCTGAATTATGACGACACTACCAGGACATTTTGTATTATGAGGACAGGGCCAGTGTTCATATAAAATGTCCTTGTAAATGACAAAAACACACAAACACACAACATTGACCCATATACCAATCTTGATCCGAGTGTTGATCTACCGTTCCATTACAATTTATATAAATGTGTGACCGGGCAATGGGGACACAAAACAAGGTCTAAACTAGAATACCCACTAACCACAAACTAAACACCTGACTACGCCACCTTGGGAATCTCACCCAAGGAATTTGCCCCCAAGGCAATGCACAGGTTCTCCCACTCCAAGGCAGAATAAAAGGGACTGAAGACACGGGTATCTGTTCACAGTACAGAAGTCTTTTTACTGCAATAAAATTGAGTATAATCTTAAATATATAATCCTAATAATTTTAGTATAATCCTAAAATGAATGTCCTTCTCAACACAAAGCACATAGACACAAACAATTAAATGGACTGCAGCTTCAACTACAGGGCGGACAGAGCAAAAAGATTGGTTCTCTCTAATCACACCACACTCACACATACACCAATAGACAATCAAGTGCAACAGAAAAGAAATCAAATTAAACTGAAAAACTTTAAGTTGATCAGGTCAACCAAAGTACCAAAAAAAAATGCAAAGACAAATAAAACTGGAAATTGCATCAAATGAACAAATCTTAAAACTACAAAGAAACAATAAGAAAGAACAAAATGAAACAGGATTATTCCACCTGTCATGATTAATTATGACAACAAAATAAAACAAACTTGGGATGTCAGGCCAAATAATTAGCCAAAGATCTCAAACAAAAAATTCCTACACAAACACATTCCTACACAAACAAACAAAAGGCTCCAAGCATAAACACAAAAGACAAAGAAACAATCAAATGAACTAACAAAATTTCCACACACACAAAAAAAATGTTGTGCAACAAAAAGAAAAAACGTAACACTTGAAAGAAGGCGAATCTCCAGAAAAGGGCTCTACATAGCACGTTAGGACACACACACTATGAGCTCGACGCGATTTAACAGGAACAGAACAGCGGCAACGCCACAACAAAATACCAACGTAAAAAAGCTGCGGATACAATTAAATTAGACGCTATTCAGTGTTGTAAAGGAACAGCAATAAAAAGCTACCAATTAAAAGCTGCGGGACTCTGGATATCGCAAAACACTCATTCACTCAGTTGTCGCAGTCCGCGTCCACAAATAATAATGCAGAGCTACAAATAACATACATATTGCCAAACACCAAAATATGACAACAATAAAACATTTAATAAACGTTAAGGTTTAATAACAGCACATACCGGACATGGAGCAGGTGCATGCCAAGTGTATCAAGACACAATCAGCTGCAAAGTACTACACGACTATAGTTACACGATCCCACTTGTCGGGCGCTGAAACCAAATTGAAGGGATCGCAGGTGAGTAAAGGTGCTAAGAGAAAAAGGCAATATTACTACCTGAACTCGCACATGGCCGTTACTCTATGGCTAAACGCATATTATTTTCTCCTACCTGGATCAATCACAGCAGATGCGCACAAACACAGACCAGGAATGAAAGGAGCTGTAACCCGGAAGTATCGCATACCTCCGCTGCCGGTGTGCGTCGCTTATATGTACGTAGGTCGGCGCCAATTATTAACGTTACACGTATCACAGCAACCACTGTCAATGGTCACAAAGCCCCACGTGGGATTCCGGTTCAAGATGGCGGGCTGAACACACGTGCTTTTACCGAGCTGCCTAGCTATTCCTCTAACTTGATCTTTAAACATATATGAGTCTCATTATGTCTACCTAGAACAACATTTAAACACTGTATGTACATTGTGTGTCGTGAAAATGCGGAAATCTTCACAGCAAATTGCCCCCCCCAAAAGATTATCATTCCTCCGGCTCGTGACTCGACCTGAGCTTCGGCATCGGACGATTGGGCGTAACATTGCAATCCGCTCAAACTGATAAACGCCGCGATTCGTCTCACTTCACCCCTCCTAAATCGAGTGCCATGAAAAGATTAAAGCATCAAGATGAGGAGGTCTCTAATACAACTCTGCTGCAAGCCATATCTTCACTGACCATGTGCTTTGACTCACAAGACGAGAAGTTAGACGAAATGGAAAATCAGATGCGAAGGAACAGCATTATGATTGCAGAGATTTCCAAGGCTGTTGAGTTTAATGCCGTTGAAATTAAAGAGGGTAAAGAAAAGTGCCTAGAGACGAGCAAATCCCTTCTGGCTTTAGTTACATCGCACAAAGAACTGGCGAGTAGAACAGCTGAACTCGAGCGGTATAAACGAAGATGGAATCTCCGGATCAATAATACGAAGGAGAAGCCTGTAGAGGATCCCCTCAGAGAAGTAATCGGTGTCCTTGCTGAAATCGCACCCCACTTGGTTCAGAAACTGGAGGACATTGTTGACACAGTTCATCGTATCGGTGAAAAGGAGCCGGGGAAACCAAGGCAGATGATTGTGCAGTTTGCTATGTGAAAATACCGGGATGAATTTTGGAAATCAACAAAGAACTCATCAGTTTGTTGGGACCGTGGAATTCGATTCTCTGAGGATTTGATGAGAGAGGACCGGTTGGCCCGCGCTGCGCTATGGCCTTTGATTGATCAGGCGCGTAAAGAAGGAAAAAAAGCGTACTACCGTGGGCCTTTTGGTTACATTTAGGGAAAACAAATAGACTCGACATGTTGATTTACTTGAACTGATTATGGGTAGGATCGTGTGAGATATGACTGTTTTTGGAGTTGCACTAGGTTGTGAGGTATGGTCTAAGTTCTTGGTTACACATTCTGGTGAATTTTATAAGCATGTACTTTTTTCTTACGTTTTGTTCTTTTTTTTAATGTTGATATGTTTCCAGTTAAGTTACCTTTTTCTTTCATGTCATTGAATGTTAGGGGCATTCAAAATAAGGTTAAAAGAAAAGCAATGTTCTTATTTTGTAAAAGTAATGGTTCACATTGTACTTTTTTTTTTACAAGAAATGCACTCTGTTGTAACGGATACTGCTTTTTGGTCTAGTCAATGGGGAGATAAGATATTACTAAGCCATGGTTCCTCCCACTCGGCAGGTACTGCAATTTTATTCAATAATTGTCCAGGGAAAATAATCTCTTCCAGGTCTGATTTAGGTGGACATTGGTTAGCGGTTGTTTTAGATATTGAACATATTTTTTTCATTTTCATTAATGTTTATGGCCACAATAATACTGAATTGAATCAAAATTTACTTCAAGAGATCTCTTCTGTAATTTCTGTTTTAAATAGAATTTATCCTACAGATAATATTGTTGTAGGTGGAGATTTTAACGTTGTACCGGATGAGACACTGGATAGATATCCACCCAAATGCATTACTTCTCGACCAAACTCTTTGGTTTCCCATTTTTGCAGAACCCTTAAATTGATAGATGTCTGGAGATGTTTCAATCCTAATATTAGGCAGTTCTCTTGGATAAAACGTAATGGATCTAGCAAATCAAGAATTAATTACTGGCTTATTTGTACTGTTTATCAGTGCGATTTCACTGTCACTCAGACCAAAGCACAATGTTTCAAGGCTTAAAGGTTATTGGAAATTTAATTCTGATTTACATAATAATCAGAGATTCTGCAATAAAGTTAAAGATTTAGTTATGGAAATTAAGAACAGTAGTAAATTTAATTCTAATAAATCCAGATGGGAGTTCCTCAAATTTAAAATTTGTGAACTCTCCATTAATTATAGTAAAACACTTGCCAAAATAAGGAAACAACAGAAATGTAAGATTATTTTTGAGATTAACAAATGTTGTAATGAAAGTATATTGAATGATACTGAAAAAAGCAAAATGGTCTCTCTACAGTTAGAACTGGACAATCTTTACATTAAGAAAGCTAAAGGGGCATATATACGTTTTAGGGCCAAATGGATGGAAGAGGGTAAAAAAAGTACTTCCTACTTTTGCAGATTGGAAAAAAGATGACAATTGAATAACTCGGTCCTTTCATTAATGATCGATGGTGTTGAATGCACAGATCCTATTCTCATAAGTGAGAAAATCTATCATTTCTTCAGTGACTTGTACTCTTCTAATTTCTCCCCAATAGAGTGTAATGACTTTTTTGATAAAATAATACAATTTATTCCCCACATTGACAATGAGTGGAAAGATTGTTGTGACGTTATCATGCATATTGAAGAACTTGATTCAGCGGTTCAAAACCTGAAATTAAATAAATTTCCTGGCCCTGATGGCCTCACAGCCAATTTTTACACATTTTTTTGGGATGATATCAGACAAGTTTTATTTAATGCTTTTGTTGAATCTATTGAAGACAGCTCTCTTGGCCCCTAAACCAGACTACGACAGAAGATATGTAGATAATTTTCGTTCAATTACTTAATTACTTAATAATGATTATAAAATTTTCACACAGATATATGTTAATAGATTAAAAAAGGCAGGGATGCCCATTGTCCCCTTTTTTATTTATTTTGGCTGTAGATATGATGTCCACTTTGGTTAGACATGACTTATCTATGAAGAAATTGAATGTATTTGGGAAAACCCTAGTAATCAGTCAGTTAGCAGATGACACTACACTATTTTTACAAAACAAAGACCAAATTCCTCTGGCCATCTCTCTAATCAGTTCTTTTAGCAAAGCCTCAGGCCTTCAACTAAATTTAAGTAAATGTGAAATCTTGGCCCTACATCCCATTCAAGAGTTATCCTTGTATAATATTACAGTTAAAGAGACAGTGAAATATCTAGGCATATTGGTTTCTAAAGATTTGCAGACTAGTATGAAGGAAAATTTTGAAAATAAAATACAAAAAGCCAGTGGTATTTTGAATAGCTGGTTAAAGAGAGTTGTATCAATTTTTGGGAGAATTCTTTTATCTAAGGTTGAATATCTATCTAGATTGATTTATCCAGCTTCTGCTTTAGCTCTCTCTTCAGTTATTATAAAAACAAGCAATCAAAAAATGTATGACTTTATTGAAAATTGGCACACACACACAATTTTACACCCCACAATACTCCAATATGGAATAACAGATATATTCTATACAGAAATAAATCTTTATTTTATGAGGACTGGGTAAACAGAAATATTTGGTCAGTGTTGGATTTAATGGATGAATTTGGTAATATGTTAAACTACAACTCATTTACTTTAAAACACGGATTTGCCTGTCATCCAAAGCAATTCTTTACTGTCATTAATGCAATACCTCCAGGACTAAAAATGCTAATGAGAGGCTCCGTGTCTTACTCTAAAGTTACTGCAGTTCTTCCCTTATTATATGTAGGGGATATTGAGATAGAAAATAAACTCTGTACTAACAGATATAAAAGGCAACATATTATTCAGTCATGTTACCCTTATCAAATATTAAGAAATAAATTAGACCATACATTTGATAAAGACATTGTTAAATATTTCAGAACAGCCTATCTAAAAACACCTACTCTCCCCAAGGCAAAAGAAATGCAATTTAAAATATTAAATCAGATATATCCCTCCAATAATTTTTTACATAAAAAATTTAATTTTGAAATTGAGCCTTGTTATTCATGTAAACGTTTAGTTGAAGATACTGAACATATATTTTTTACATGTAGTGTGTCTCAATCTTTTTGGAGAGCATTGCAGGACTGGTTGGTAGAGAAGGGGGTGGTTGCTGATGGCTTCACTTTGACTTTACAGGACGTAGTATATGGAATAACCAAAGAGTGCTCGGTTTTGTTTAATATAATTAATACTATTATTTTATTAGCAAAATACTTTATTCATAAGTGTAGATACTTCAAATCCTCTCTATTATTTACTGTATTAAAAAAAGATCTTAAACATTTTTCAGATGCCCTTTGTAAAATGAAACATTCAAAAGCAGTAAAATTATTTGATTTGCAATTAGGTGTGCTATAGAAGTACTATTTTAAGCGGCGCAATTGTGTATAATCAAATTTAGTAAGAAAAAGAGCTTTCATGTGCTGTTACTGCTCTTTTGTTAGAAAAACTTTGTACAAAGATTTCTGTTATTGTTGAGCAGTGCAATGTTTTAAAAACAACAAATCTACTAGTACTCTTTGAGGTACGATTAACATTCTTTTCAAATGCAAAGAATGGAAAGTGACTATGACGAGCAAATATTCTTTGCGTGTCAGTTCACGCTGATGAACAGTGCAATAAAGGGAAATTCTAAATCTAGTGAGAATAAGTTTTGTAAGTTGCTAGTTTTGTTGAGCAATGAAAACAATAAACAATAAAAATACATAAAGACAATCGTTTTGCAAGTGATTACAGTGTGTTGTGAAGCTTTCCAAAATAGGATAGTAACTAATTAACCCTTAAATCGAAAAATGTTTTACGCTAAGTAAATGCTCTTAGAACTAATGTTCTCTAAAACTAGGTAGAATGTGTTTTTCAAGTGAAGTTAATTTTGTTAAAGTATATATATACTGTATATATATATATACAGTGCTCAGCATAAATGAGTACACCCCACTACATTTGTCAGAAGACCTTTAGTTTGATTCTAAAAACCTATACTAGATACTATACTACAAAATACTCCCACAAATGTGGGCCATTGATTGCAAACAAGATTTGTTAATTTGCACACACAAAAAAGTGATTTTCCTAACAAATTCATTCAAGCCCATGTTGCAAAAATGAGTACACCTCAATTATAGTCTTAGGAGAAAAGCCACACTTAAGACTACAAAATTCTAATTAACAGGCATTCAACCACAAGTGAGTCTAATGATTCATTTAAGAGGTGTCCAGCAGACAGGTGACTATAAAAGGGTCTTCTGATGAGAAGGGTTGAAGAAAATCGGCATGCAAGTTCACTGCAGTTAGCTAAAGCAGTAGAAAGCCAAACTGGAGTGACCGTTTCCTGTGACACCAT
>JAZGTK010016665.1:0-12622 GCA_036877625.1 Ambastaia sidthimunki
AAAAGAACGGTACGTACAATCCTGATACTTCTCTAATGCAACCTCAAGCTTCTCCTTGGTCTTCTGCATTAGCCGAAGCTGCTCAGCGTAGTCTAGGGTCGGGGAATGAGATACCGACATAGACACACAGCCAGAGGAAGGCAGAGGAGGATGGGGGCGGGGTCACAGGTATGGTAGGAGGGACAAAAACAAGGAAGGGGCAGGGAAGAAAACAAAGGGATAAACATGATTGAGAAGATAAACAAATGGAGGGAAAAACAGAATGTTTTCTGAGATGAGAAAACCAGACTGACTGTGAAGCTGTAGAGTGGCTACATTTGACTGCTGACCTTTGACCTAATCCACTATCTCTAATCGGGTCCATTATGCAATCAATTTACTTACTACAGCCCGTTCAGGGTTAAAGGAGTTTTCTAGATCAGACTATGTAACTGCATACCAAGGCAGGGTAATACTGAGTGCCACGTATCCATTATTTATGCTGATTTTTCCTAGGCTTTTACAATAGAGTTATTTGAATTGAGATGAAATGGGGCAATCTGTCAAATGCTTTGTGCTTTATACATTTCCACAGCGGCACAATGTATAAAGACTATAGGTGGTTGAATGCAGACTGTGGCATGTGAGAAGGGTGTACACATATAGTATCAGCCTGTCCCTAATCTTTCTCTTTTCTCACTGATGTTCATTACAGCTTTATTACAGCGATGCTCACTTTGGCCTTTCTCTGTTTTCCTGTCTCGTTCACTCTCTCTCTTGTTGTGTATACATAGGTTCATGTGTGTGATACCTGAGAGTTTGGCCTCCAGCTTTCGTATCTGATCGTTTCTGCGTTGGATCTGAGACGACACATCATCTCTGGAGCTGCTGCCATCAGATGCCTGAAAGGGAATGATACAGATGAAGACATGCCCCCACCATCAACATCAGTATCAACAACACACATTAAGATCCACTTTATCAGTGGCATAACTACAGAACAAATGAAAGAAACAGTTTTTCCATATTATATTCTTTAAAAAAATAAAAGTGATTCATGATGACGTAGAACAACAATTTTTGGCTGTATGGTTCCTTAAAGAACCTTAACGTTCGCAAAACCTTTCAGTTTCACAAAACATTCTTTGTAATGAAACAGCTTCTTTAGACTAGATAAAAGTAAGATAGAAATCATTCTTTTAAGAACTTTTGACTGAATGGTTCTTTGGGGAACCAAAAATGGTTCTTCCATGGCAATGCTGTGAAGGGCCTTTTGTAGCACCTATTACAGCTTAGTTGTGCAAAATAAAAACTGCATACAATTTAATATTTAAAAAAAAAACCTGGAAGATTAAAACATTTACAGTATATGATCCCCTTGAAACCCAAAACACCAGTGTCCCAATATTAAAAAATACAGGAAAGCTTTGATTTCTGAAAGCTGTTTGTGATATTGTTGTGTGTCTTTGATCAATTCTCCGATCTGAATTATTTAGGGCTAAGGCAACCTGAACCTGACCCTGTGTGTGTCTGTCATTAACTGAGAACAAGAGTTTCAAGTTACACTGGTTTATCTAAACAAGTGATATTAACACTGGATTTACATTCCACTGGTTTCCCAAGCAGTAGTTTGGGAAGTATTATTATTAGAAAGCTCAGCTCTCTAATAGTATTTTATTGTTGTTGTTGCTCTACTACAAACACACAACTAAAGAACACACACTGCACAATAACTTCATCTTAAATGGATATTGACAATACACCAGTTATTTAAATCAGTATCATGTTTTTATATTGGAGCCATGCTGGTTTTGTAATAGGCCATATATATATTTATGTTTACTATGTCCACACGTAAAAGCCTGTAGATCACAAGAAGCAGACAAATATGGGAAAGACAGTGAAAAATAAAAACAGAAAGCAAGAGTTTTACTCACAAAATCATCTCCTGAATCTGCTCCTAAAGAAGTGATGGATTCTTTGCTCATGGAGCGAGGAATCCGGCCGCTGCGAGGGGCAGTGGCTGCTTCCTCTGCCAGCTTCTTCTTCAGCTTTGCAAACATCTCTGAAGTGTACAGTTTGTGTATGTGTGTGTGAAGTAACTGGTTGAGAGTCTATTCAATTGTCTCCAGTGTCATGAGAAGCTTTAGGGTCTTCATAACGCCTAATGGCTCATGTCCACCGAATATGACAATCTGGTTCTGGTGTCACTCCCTGCTGCTTTCATTCTGCAGAGGACCAGACACAGAACATCAGGGCCGTCTGGATGGAACTTAGTGGATCTCATGTTTCATAGTCAAACTAATTTATTTAAAATTTGACATGTACACAAGATTGATGTATTGAAATATATACAGTCTTCTGAACAAAGTGAGAGTGCAGTACAAGAAAGCTGCTTTCTGCTTTACCAGTAAACGTCACTTTCTTTTACTGGACGTTCAATGTGCAGGCCAATCTGGTATGATGTTTTTCTTTACACAGTTACTTTTTATACCATCCTAAATCATATAAACATAGCTTTAAAACAAATAAAGTGCAACATATCAAAATATCACTACAATAAAATGAATACTCAACTTGCACTACCTTGTCTTTAAGCAAACCATTGACAAGTAAAATCAAATAACAACTGATTAAATTACATGATGTTTAAATGCTTTAGAATGAACTAGATGTCGAAACAGAATCAATGTTTACACTGCTTGACATGCTACATTGTAGTCAGCTAACGACACGTAAACTTGATGTCAAAACGATTCATCCATCACATTCTGGCAGTGCGAGAGCATCTCTCACGTTGTCAATAAAATCGCAGTACCGGGAAATTAGACAAAATGTAAACACAGCTAGCTAATGTTAGCTTTTGTGCATCTCCCCTAACCAAAGCAAACGTGAACCTACCGTGGAAACTCCATAAACTTTGACAGAACTGGTGTTTATTGTACTGGAAATTCAAGCTTAATGCAAACGTTTCTTCGGAAATATCCTATATGACGTTACATATGTATGTGCTCTTTCTGTCGGGTTAGCTCATGGCTAACTAACTTCACCACGTAATCTTCAGTCACCAGATTCCTGATGACGTTTCCGGAACAACTTGGCGATTACAGTCGGCGCCGATTGGACGATAACAGGAGGGGCGTGGCTATGTGTTGGCGTGATATCATGTCAATTTTGAAAGCTGTCATACTTCTCAAGGCTCACAGATGGATATACCCTTAAAGAATTTACACTCTCTCTTTAAATGACAGTGTGGCTTCACAGTCCACACAGATTTTATAATACTTTACAATTATTCTCAAACAGGTTGTGTACTCATAGTCATAACAGAAATCATGTGGGCTGTTTTGGCCATCATATGTTGTCAGCTGCTGGCCCAAGTCTGTTACACACCAGCATTCTAAGACATAACACTGTGTTTCAGCAGTGTTTAATTTTATAATTAATTAATTGATTATACAATGAAATAAATAAATAAGAACGAATACATAAACAATAATTAATAACAAATTAATTAATTAATAGCATTTGGAATTCAATATGTAATTGATTCATAACCATAGTCACAATATGTCTAAAAACACCTTTTGTAACTAGATATGATTATCAGCTAAATCATTCAATATTCTACATTCCTCTGAAAATAATCATGGCTTTTAAAACACTGATGCACCCTTCATTTTGAAACCCTTCTTTTTGAATCACTACTGTAAGTTTATAGTTTCAATTGCCACACTAAGAAATACAGTTCCAACAACAGTATAGCATAATTTTGTAGTTATTATGGCCATGTGTAGCCTGTATATGGTTTATGAACCTTCCTATAAAAAGCAAAACATTTCAATTATGTAAAACCAATGCACTATTAAGAAGGCCTGAACATGTACTAACACTACATTTTTAAAAAACAGAACCACAGTCTGAAAATTATTATAAACAGAGTTTATAATTTGGACCAATTTTCAGGATTTGCAGAGTTGTACGTCATTCTTTTTCTCAGCCAGAGGATGGCGCTGCTGCTAATGACGAGAGACTTTCCTTATAATACTGACAGAGAAATTCAACTAAAAATGACTCCCCAATACATCCCACCAAAGAAGGCTGTGCAAATTATAAAATAATAAACAATAATAAGAAGGCGCATTTATCCCTGAAGTACGGTTTTCTGCATTAGACGCTTTAGACACACATTATATATAGCAATAGTGCATGAATTATTAATTCACGGGAACACAATAAAAGGATTGATATACAGTGAAAATAAATCCCTGCATTAGTGTTTTGTTTTTACGGTTTTTACTAAGACTGTTTTAAAACCATTTTACCTTTTGCTTTAACAATAGGCTATAAAAGAAGCAGTGAAAATATTTTAATGATCGCCTGACTGCACGAACCAGCCAAAGATTAACAAGAAGGGTTCGATGCACCTGATTTTAGCCAATCACAGTTTTCACCGTCTCTCCGCGAAGAGAAAAACAACGTGTGGGGCATCAGCGTTAAACCGTCCCGTTTTCTGATTGGCCGGTAAGTATGTCACTCAAATTCTCTTCGTTACTACTACAGGTCGGTGCGGATGAAACACCTTGCAGTCGGTTTATAGCCATTGAGAAAAAGGGGGTCTCACTTGGATGATATGGTGGAGTAGGCAACATCGGGGCTTGGAAACCACCTGGTTTGGAATAACCCGATGGAAATTGTAGGACAGAAGCCTTGCAAAGCCCGTTTCGAGAATATTTCCATGGAGCGTTGAAATTATTATTATGTGGTGGTTTGCCTTAATGATGTTTACATCTCCGGCTTTCCCATTCATCGTGTTTGTGTGCATGGGTTTATCCGAGGCGGCTCATTCTTATAATGCGCTGCCTTTAATAAGGAAATCTCGTGAAGTCGCCCAAGAGCATCTCAATGCAAGCGGTAACGGGTTTCCAGGGTACCGGCTCGGTATTGTCGCATTAACACCAGCGCCCACGATCGCGCCCGCCAGAAAACCGAGAAATGTCGCCGCACCAGCAGCCACCACCGCTGAACCACGAACAACCGACCCCACCATCCCATCTCTGTCTAATCCCGTCTATATGAGCAAATTTTATGGGAGAAAACTGAGCTCTGCTGAACCACTGATGAGAGCATCACAGATGTCTGATAGTAAAGCAGAGAGATCAGACGTCGTGCCAGATATTAGCACAACCACTGACAATTCCCAAGGTTAGTTAAAATACGAAACTGAAATACCTATCTATCTATCTATCTATCTATCTATCTATCTATCTATCTATCTATCGTATGTGTCTATTATATAATAGCTATAAATAATAAACATTCATTATATGTTACATAAATATACATTTTTGCTGCATACACTATATAGGTTATATGCATATATATGATACGATGGATATTATATTGTTTTGAACGTTTTACTGTATCATCAGGCCTTTTCTGTTTTCTGCTTTATGAACTGTCACTTTAATTCTTACCGTACCAGCCATAAATCCTGCACGCCTTCAGCTGCAGTCTGCCGTCTGCCTCTAGAAATCACTTCATTAGCAGTCATAGCCATGCAACATGATATATTGATGAGGGATCGATCAATAGCACCCCCCCACCCACATTCTCTCATAGTCTCTATCTTTTTCCCGTCAAAATGTATTGATTCATAATAAAACTTGACCATTAATTTTCTTCATTTGCATGGTGTGTGATGCAACAGGGTCTCTTATTCATTAAACACTGATGTCTAATGGTGGATAAGTGTCTGTCCACTTCTGTAGAGTGAGGTCAATCTTATTATAATCATATGGGCTTCTATTGACTGAGCTGCAGGGTTTTTGTCCCAGATGTAGTCACTTGTCTATGTGTCCTTACTTTACCCCTTCAGTATGAAGTAATTCAGGATATGTGTGTTATATAAGTTAATATTTATGAATTTATCCAACTGGGATTGGTAACATTCTATAGAATATTTAGAATGGAATAGAATATTCAACTGAATATTTTTATCATGTAATCTAATATGGTAAAAAAAATGATACTGGACTATACATTTTGCGTATCTGGAAAATAAATAAGTCAGATTGTTAATTAGAGTAAAGTGTAGACAAATCTTCCATTTACATAAATTGGTTGTTTGGGTTCATCTGCTGTTCTTATGGGAATTATCTATAAACTTGGCCTGTTTTTCCATAATAATGCTAAATCCCCAGGATAACAAAAGTTAATGACGGTTAATAACAAAGAGGCCCTTAACCCCTAGTGATTTTACACTGTGTGTGTACAAATGTAGAAACTTAAACTTAATTCAATTGAACACCAGGACAAAGAAGACAAGAAAGCTCATGGGTCTGTTTTAACCTAAATTAGCCATCTTGCATTGCTTTTCAGACTGCCAAGCCAAATGGCAAAAAATATTCTTAAGAAGAAACATCAAAACATGTTTAAATCATCTGAGAGGGGGAACCTAACCACCAGTGTTTAACCCTTCTCTGCCCTGTTGTTGTGAACAGAGAATCCACAACTATTGTTTCTGATGGCTGAGGCTATAATCTGGAGACAAAGATCACAAACGCCAAAACATGGGCAGTGTCTAAGCCTGCCTTTATTAGGAGACCGGAAGTGCTATGGGAGATATTGTACAAGGCCTGAGAAAGTTGGCTAGAAATAAAGAGTGGACAGGCTAGGGGCTAGTTGTCCCACTGTTTACTGTAGTGACACTCAAGGGAAGGTTTATGTTTGAATGTCAGTTTCTGTATTGGCACACATTTTGAAGTCTTAGATACAATAAAGGTCAATGAAAGTTTCTGACACTGTTTCTCAGAAAATTCTCAGACCATATTATATTTACTATATAGGTAAGTTGTCCGCATGGAATATGTCTTTAAACAGACGTTTGTTAGGCATATGTTTTCACGTGAAGTAATTATAAAAGCAATTATAAAACACAGAATAATAACGAACTATTTATATTTGATTTATATTGTAATGATTAATAAATTGTGTGACTTATTAATAAATATAATAATTAACCCCCCTCCTCAAAAAAAATCCTTGACCTGACATTCATGATAAATACTTGTATCCTGTGAACATTTACATTTATGCATTTGGTAGATTCTTGTATTCAGAGCAATTCACAGGTCATTCAAAATCCTATTTGAACAATTCATGTCTTCCCTGGGAATTGAACCCATGACCTTAGCATTGCTAGTGCCATTCTCTGCCATTTGAGCTACAAGAACACCAGCTATAATTAAAATGTACGTTCACTATAGTTAATCTTAATTTATGCCAGTGTGGTGTGAGAGTGTGACAACTAGCTCACCAGAATTAATTAAGAGCTGAGGCTGATTCCCTCATTTGAGAACTCGGTATATTCTGCTCAACCTATTTACATTCATAGTTATTAATGAACCTGCTCCATTTTCTATGCAGATTGAGTGAAAAGCAAAAGATTTCACATCAGAACCTTTAAAAAAAGGAAAAAGACACGTGTTGACATTTTTAGACAATTCAAATGAAAGCATTTCTTGTGGGTTACCATGTATAGAAGATTAGCTAGAGGGGCATCTGACTGCAGAACCAAAAGTATTCTAATGAGACAAATGTCTTATTTGATGTATATGATTTTAGAGGTGAGTGAGTTTGACCCACATCCCAGCAGATGTGCATTAGATGGCACAGTGAACTCGCTTTACCCCCTGCAGTCTCTATAACTGTGTCATTCCCAGTGAAACTAATGGACGATGGAATTTGTTTGCCTCCAATGGAATTTTGAAATATTTTCACAGATACAGTGTTTCACGCTGAGCGATAAGGATTTCTCAACACGCATGCGCCAGACATCTTTGTCATTTCTTTTGTTGTCTGACAACCAGGCTTTCAAATTCATGCCTTATGTTGAAGGGTGTATTTAAAATGAGAAAAAAAGTGAATCTCAAGAAACCTGTCAGGAACATATTCAGGTTATATTTTTCCATTATTCAAAATTAAACAGAGAAAAAATAAAGACGGTGTCATTTGCATCCAGAAAATGAAATTGTCGCATGTTTTTTGCGACAATAAGGACATGCCCACAATTCTCATTACTGTAATGCATTTTGTTTTTTATTTTAACACTCATTGTCTTTAATTCCCATTATTGCTATTATTTACTATTGGTAACAATATTCATTCTCATCACAATTATCATTTCCATTACCACAATTTAGAATTTTTTTTTATTTAGTGTAGTAAAACAATACCGTTATAAAATGATTTAAAATCAACATGAAGAGCTTTTTTATGTTGGAGTGATAAAACTTGGGGAAATATGTGCACAATTTCGTATTTTCCTCAAAAAAGTTTGAAAATTTGTTTAAAAATGCAGTACAATTGTAACTTGACATCTCAAGTTTGGAGATTCACTTAAATCAATTCGATTTTTATTTACTTACCCTTTATTATTGCCATTTATTGCTTTAGCTATTATTGTCAATTAAGCTAAATCAAATTAACCTCAAAGCTTCATCATCTCAAACACTGTTATATTTAAAATTCTCGTAATATAGTCCTCATAATATCCTCATAAATAGACCAGTCTTATCGGCAGACTCATTTACAGGGATGTATGTCTAATCTGTCAGACTGGAGCCTGTAAGCTTCTTATCCACACCCTCCACAGACCCACCCTCCCACCTCCCCCCAGGAGCAGAAGGTGTTTACGTACATCCTCCACAGCTCTGTGCGTTAGAAAGTGCCTCTGTCTGTGCATACAAATGATGTTTTTCCCTTCAGCAGGTGGCCCTGTGGGTGACCTACTGCAGTAAATCTGGTAAAATGGGTTCTTGGGAATGGACGTCTGAAAGATTCGAAAAGAAGACACGTGGCTTTTAACGTAGATCACTGCTGTTTGCAGTGTCTTCAGTTTTATGCATTAAGCCCATGTTGAGAGCCTTTGTTAGCATAAGGTTTTATATTATTGATATATTATAGAGATGATGTTGCAGCTGCTGGGGTTTTGTGGTGTTTAAATAATGATTAACCTCTTGTCTGGCTTTGATTTTTGTTCTTTGAACTGAATGGCCCACTGAAGGAGAATAAAGCCCCTCTCTGTAGGAAAAGATGTTGCGTCGGGCACCAGCGGATGAACAAAGGCTACTAAATAAAAACATGAATTATGTGAAAGATCGATTCAAATGCGCCCTTTCCAATTTCCATTTTTACAAATATAGCCCACTTCACTTGTGAGATCAAACACATCTGACAGCAGCATCTACAAAAGAATTATAGATCGTATAATGCAGCCACTACAGAGATGTAGGTTATCAGGTTGGGTTTTGATGTCACTCTTTTAAAAACATGGCAATTGTAGAAGCTGGGGTGCTCATCATAGGAAAAGCAGGTTCCAGTCCTGCTCGCGTCTTTGTCTCATGCATTACTTTCTCTTCTTATAATGTCAGTGTATTCTGTTGTTTAACTTACAAGGAAACTTACATTTCCTTGAAAGCAAGAGTATCTACATTCAGCTAGATTTACTCTGTAGATTAATTTAAGCTTAACTTTACATCTAGGTGTTGTAATACTGAGACAAAATGTCACCAGATTGAATTTGGGTCAGTATTTTAATATTACAGCAACAATGCTGGAAATTACTCTTTGAATTATTTGCAGTTGGTTTAGATTTGTAATTACTCAAGCTTCTGTTATTCCTAGCAGCTGGAATTTCTGACCAAGTCGGAATATTAGGGTCGGAATGCTATTGGTATAACCTTGCAATTCATCTGTGATCTAACTTTATAGCTTGCATATTTCCTCTGTTGTATTACATCCTCTCTGGAATACTAAATGTGTGCACTGCAGGCTGATATCAGTTTAATGAGTTATCAGAGAACCAGGCCGGAGGGAGTCGTTCATTATAGCTGGCAGAGATCAGCATGATGGAGCAGGGGAATGCAAAACAGATATGAGCAAGAGATTTTCCTAAAGAGCAGAAGTGCTGCTTTACAACGTCTGTATCTTTAATACTGTGAGCTCACTATGGGTTACTTTATTGGATGTTCGGGACTTAAACCAGTGATTTCCAACCAGGGGTTGTGGGGGTAATTGGAATGATTCCATTTTGTATTGTTAAACCTATTGAACAGGCAATGGATTTATAGATTAAATAATAAATCAGTAAAATGATTTTGAATTATGCTTTTTAAAATGCATTTGAACAATGCATTTAAAGTTTAAAAAATTGTGTGGTTTAGAAAATACGTGCAATCAACTTTTCAATTGAAGTATTGATTGTTTTTTGTGAAATTTTGATTCTAATAATAGTACTGAAAAATGATATGATAATATGATTGAGAAGGAACACATTTTAGGTTGGGCATCAATGAAGTCTTACTGATTGGGGCTGTGGTAGTTACATCACAAAAACAAAAAATGTTGAAGAATAATGTTTAATGGTCTTCGGTTCGAATCTTTGGTTGTGAAAAACTGAACTGAGCCCTTTCTCTGTGTTTCTCTAAAGAGCTGGTGTGTAACTGCAGTGGTGAAGGCGTTTCGGACCCGGACGAGTGTGACCGTGAGACGGGTCAGTGTGACTGTATGCCGGGCTACATCGGACTGCAGTGTGAGGAGTGTGAAGAGGATCACTTCACCAACGGCACTATCGGCTGCCTGCCCTGCGCATGCGACTCCTTTGGTGCGGTCAGCCCACACTGTGATAGGTGAGGGGCATTGTGGGTAAATTCCTGTGTGTCAATCAGAATCATGATAATGCTTTTATTGTCTGTAGAAATTGGTACTGAAAGTGTAGCAAAGGATATTGGGTATTATTCTTAGTGACATATGAAGAAATTATTTTAAGTATTCACAATTAGAGAACAAAACAATATATAATGAAAAAGAAACCACAGGTGGAGTATCTGAATAATTTATTCATTATTCATTTTGTTTTTAAGAACATCATCAGATATAATTAGCTATGTTTTGGGGACAGTGTAGCTAAGTAAACTCTCACACACACAGCAGAAAACTGAACAGATAAGTCTTAGCTTAATCTCATATTGATCATCTTACAACTTAGATCACTGATTGATCTAAACGTATCTGTTGCCTGTTGGTATTTTTCTGTAGTGCTTTAATTAGGTGATGCTGTACATTTAAATATTTACAGAACGGCTAAATGTTGCCAGATTGAGCATAATCACATTAAATGACCTTCCCTGCAGTGAGCAGGCTGCAGTGATTTCTGCTTTGTTTTGGTACAAGATTTGGCGTTTAGGGTCCATTAACAAATCCATAATTAAACCCAAATTTGGACAGTTCCTCAAAGACAAATGGCCAATTTGGTTTGGAATTGAAATTTTATCTGACAAGGTGAGATGAAAGAGACAATGTCTGTAGAGAGAGAGAGAAGGAAGCTCATTAACCTTTACATTATGAAGGTCATGTTTTATGATCTCCTACACAGCTTCTCAAAAAAACTCACACAAGCATGGCCTCAGTGAAGTAAGCTTGTATCCTCATAGATCTACATAGATCGTCCTGTTCAGTACTCAGATAGTCCTCTATATTTTAAATAGGTAATGAATACCCTGTAATGAAGCTTTAAACAATAATAATAATATTAAAACAGTGTCTTGGAGACTGACTTACTGTCCGATTCTGGTAGGTTGTGGTTATATAGAAAATCACAGGCTGGTGTCCTACTGTCTTCGTACTTAAAGAGCTCCACAGGGAAATTATAATAACCTATTTGAATTCAGTGTGTATTACCAAGAGTTATATTAGCATATCTTAACAGCCACATCAAACTTGAAATTTAAATGCTTGGATTTTTTTTGGTTTTTGAAGATATAATGAGCTCGCCATCTAATGACATAGTGCCCAAAGTCCATTTACCATTTAAAACCATATGTGTGATTTACACAAACTATATATAAACACACCAGAGAAGAGAGCGTTTTCTTGCCAAGAATGTGTTCACACTTAATTTTAGCGACTTTGTGATATCATTAAATTGTATTATGTGTTTATCAGTATTATATCAGCCAATCATCGACCACTTTGCTGTCTAGATATCAGTATTGCCATTTAAAAACCCATATCAGTCCACCGTAACAACATGCTGAACAACAAACCCCACATGTTAAGTGCCCTGTGGTTTAGGTAAGTCAATAAAGCACGATGCCATGAAAACCAGTTGCTAAGAAACCAAATCTTTTAAGTGTTCTCTCCCTAAAACATCTAAGTCTATCACTCTTAAAGCAGCAGGCAAGCTTTACATCACCCCAGTTCCATGGTTGTCATGGTTGTGAAGGATGCAAGAGAAAGAATGATGCTGGCATCTCTGTGGCAGCAGAGAGAGAAACAGAAAGATTGGGGGGTCCAGTCGTTGTGTAACACTGACCTAGTTAATATGCAGCTGATCCGCCCCAGGGCTTCTGAAACATTAATGAGGTTTCTGCTAGTGCTGCCTGCTCAACATGGTTTCCCCACCACACACACACACACACGCACACAGCCAATCCAAATGATTTAGGAAGCTCCTGGTATTATTGTGATATATTATGTGTCAAGCCTGCAGCACTGGAGTGCATTAGTTTGCTTGGGTGAAAAGCCTGGCTGACTGATGTCATTGGGTTTGTGCTTCTGTGTTTTGCCTGTGGAAAAGTGT
>JAZGTK010016667.1:0-12621 GCA_036877625.1 Ambastaia sidthimunki
GTGAGGGGTGCTTTGTCGTGCAGGCCTGTTGTGCCCCTAAGTCCTGCTGCCAAGCCTCGGCTCCTGTATTTGTATCTGTGGATGTCCTCGATGCCTTCAGTCGATGCCTTTATGCCACATAAGCAGAATTTTACTTTCAAAGCAACATAGTATTATGAAGTTGTGTTTTCCATCTCAGTTTCATTTTGGAGGTTTTTTAATTAGATTGAATTTAAAGAAATGTATAGCATGAGAGTTAATAAACTTTATAACCATGGCTTGATTCCAAAACCTAGCAAGCTTTATTTATCACTGTTATTTATTTATCCACGCCTCACTTATCTACTGTCTACAAAGGGCAATCCAGCACTTTACTCTAATATTATGTGGGACTGATTTGACTCTGACAGTTACGCTGAAAGTATATCACCACAAATGGTTTTCTATCTGTTGATTTCAAAAATTATATTGGGCTAATCTTAAAATTCCTTTGATAACAATATACATCACAGCATCCACGCTACTATTTTGGCTTTCTATGGCATCCTGAAAACCATCTTGGTAGCTGTTTATAAAAAAATTTACTGTATATAAACACATTTACTGTATATAAACACATGGTTCCATGTCTGACAGTGCCAATACAGTTGCACATAGAAATGTAACATCAGGGCTTAGTGGTGTTCCACAAAACAAGTTAGTTTTTAGTGATAGCTTTTCAAAAGTAGTCACATATGTCTGAAATAAAATGGTAGTTGTATGAGGTGAGTGATTGCATCCACCAGCAGAGCAGTGAAAAAACACACTTTGATTGTTACTTTAAAATAAGCACAAAAAATACTGAGTGAAGTATTACATTTTAAATTAGATGAATAGTTCAGCACTGTTCTGTATTAAATGTAATATAAATGTATTTGTAATATTTACATATTATACAATATTAACATTTCTCTAGACTCTGTCATCTTCAAGGATTTTTTTTCTATTAAACTCATCACACTGCTTTCTGGGATAACTGTGAAGGATGCATGCAATTTGATGACAAAGTGCTGTCTACTTAGGCAGTTCACTAGATTTTGAAACAGAGCTTTTGTGCTGTTTAAATATCTTTCCCAAGGAACCACAAGAGATGTACTGCTACCACTCTAAGTGCTTTTATTTGTCTTGCAATGTAATTAGTTAGAAGCATTCCAATCCATGTTGCTGTTTATTGTTTATTGATGTGTTATTAAACTGCTTTGACATCAGATCCCTATGGAACACAGTGTGAAGGGGCATATAATATTCACATGTTCCGGCTGAACTTGCTGACAATGTGGCCTTTATGGATTTATAGTCTGGTGCAGCAGCTCCAAAGACTAAGCTGGACTGCCAACCTTCAAAGCTAGAAGTGGAGTCAGCAAAGCTGCCTCTGATGGCGGAAAGTTTGGACTCCCCCATAGCCCCTGAGCCCTGCTTGCTTCCACAGAAGCAAGAAGGAACACAAGAAGGAACAAGAGCAGGAGAGAGGCTGTAAATACCTCATGCTAAGTTGTTTACATGCTGTAGTTTTTTTTAATTCAATAAAAATAATTGTATTAATTCAGTGTTAAAATGCAGTGTTTGAAGAATTACTTGATGATTATTTCATGTGAATGTTTTTTCCTCTTAGATGACAGGAGTGATTGACATGACTATGCAGAGTGATATAATGGCGACCTTTAAAAAGAACTTGGACTGAAATCTAAATATTGAAATTATTTGGTTGTGTGCATTGTGCTGCTGTTTGGTGAACAGTGTGAACGTCAGGTTGTTTTTTTAAAGGGCAACAATACTGCAATATAGCGGCTTCACTACACATTTGTACTAAGTTAGCTGTTGAAAAACCAAAAAAAAAAAAAACAGTAATGGACAGTGTAAAAATTGTAAGACAAATACATTCTCCTTTAATTTTGTTAAGTGTATGTTCTTTTCTCGTTGTTTTGATAAGTTTGATGCTTGGATTCAGAAATACTTCACTGAAATGCCGCTATTTCTGAGGCACTTTTAAAAAGAGAAACACGTAATGTCTTCTTGTTTTGTTTAACACGTTTGGTTATTCTCTCGTTTTATACTGAAATTTGTTTAATTATTATTATAATTGAAGTCTGTGTTGTATTTTATCAACTCTTTTGCTGTGTGAATAATGCATCGCTGGTCATCTTGCACTAGCTGTTAATAGAACTGTAAGGGATATTTCTGTGCAGTTCTCTGGCCTGCACCTATTAGGTGCTATTCTATGTATTTGACTTAATGCAGTAATTTAGATAGATAATGTACTGACTGAATTAAAACTTGTCCTGTTTAAAATATTTCTGTAGTCTCAGAAATGTAATTTTGGCATGTGTGTGTATATAACATTTTGCTTTGGGTTACTGGGAATAGACATTTTCCGAGGTGTCTGCCGTCAAAGAATGACAGTTAGAAAAGTTATTGTACTTCCTGTATTTCTATTTGTATTCTCTTGGAAGTGTAGTGTCATAAAGTTTCTCTCTTTAAGGGAATAGGCAGTTCTTTGTGCCTAAAGTTAGTGGGTTCTCCAGTGTCGTTTTATTCGTGATCTAGTGATTGTATTGCACAGAAGACATGTTTAATATTATTTCTTTGACTGTAATGATTGTGGCAGTTTTCCAGTGCTCTCCTCTTGTAAATCTTCATCACAAGTACTCTATTTATTTTTGAGAGAGACAAAGGGTGAAAAGATATAGCCTTTTCATCTTTTAAAAGACTTGAATTGTTTGAAGCAATTCATTAGTTATGGTACATTTGTTGCACCTTGAGGTCGTTTCATCTGATTTTCTATTACTTTCTTAGCCTATTGCAGTTAGGTTATTGCAGGTGGTTCACTTTCAGTTTCGTACTGTCTTCATCAAGATAATTCTTTTTCGTGGTGGTGGTTAAAATAAAAGTAAAATTATGCCTTTTTGTCAATGCACCACATATCAGACGCCGTTTTTAAATCTCTAGGAGGAATCACCGGTGTGCAAGGCGGGGCTCAAGGTCTCATTGGACTCAACAGCGAAATGCTGTTGTAATGTGTTATGGAATAGAGATTGGGTGTGTTTTGCTTTTGTACATAATAGGCTGTAAAATGTTGGTAGACATCTGCACCCCATCTACATGCTAAAACGCTTTTAATATAAAAACGAAGATATTGATCATTATACTAGGAGCGTTCGTGAGAGTCCAGAGCTCTGTGCGCGAACAGTCGGTGACTTGCGCTGATTGATGTTTCAAAGTTACACGCATTAGCCCTCTGCAAAAGTCTTCTGGTTTTGTCGCATTTTTAGTATTGTAGATGTGGTGTAATGGTTCAGTCCAAGGTGCAAACACTTTTGGGACTGAGCATCTCTTCTGTCATATACGTAAGCGTGACTCCGTACTGTCCACACAGGGATCCTCCCCGCTCATGATGCATTCTGAATGGTGCGACAGGGTTGTTACGATGCGCATCGTTTATGAAACACAACGCAATTGAGTAAACAAATCAACAGACGCCGTGATCAACAAGCGTATATCCCCAGTAATGTAAAAATGGCGAGACTGCTTCACAGCTTGCTGTTGCTGACAGTCGGACTGACGCTGAAAATCAGAATTATGGGATACTGGTCTTTTATATATGGATATTGCGCCTTATGCACGGGTGTAGCGCTGCTTAAACTTGGTTGGAATATTATGCTACGACCGTCAACAACCTTTCAGTGGACTATTCGTGAGACACCCCCAGCGTGCCTGAATGACACGTCTTTGGGAACCCACTGTTATGTTAGGATTAAGGTAAGAGGCTTGTTTCTTTAAAGATCTGGGTAAGATGGATGTCAATGTATACAATCTGAGTCCGTGAGGACAACTTTGCCCTACGGTGTTTTGCTACTGCAAGAAAGCAGTAATTCCGCTGTCCACCCGAATGGTGCTGAAAACGGCTCCGCATGAAATCGCGAGATAGTTGTAATGTGTTCATATACCCTCAGAGGTTTGCACAAAGCGTTCAAACTTTACGTGTACTGATTCTGTAGGTTTCATCTAAAATATATTGTCTGAAGAGTTACAAATTAAACGTATAGAAGAAACATTTTATAGATTACATTATAATTCTTTAAGGAAATGCATTGTTTTTCTATTTGAGTCAAACAGCAACTTTGATTTGCATTCAAACGAAAACAAAATTGCATTAGAATGCTCATTCCATATAACCTTGAAATCAGAGGATACTATTAAATGCCATTTTATGCAGACTGTATGACTGCTGAACAGATGAACAGATATGAACAGTCATATAAACAGATATGACTCCCCATAAATGTCAACTGCAGATGCTGCTGCATATGAGCTGAAGTCTGCAGACAAGCCTTCTTCTCTCTGGTGCACTTTATTTGCTCTATAGGGCTAGATTGGAATATTAAAGGACTATGTTATTTTATCATATACTCTATTTACTATGAAGAATAACTGTTTCTGCATTCTAAATGGTTTTTAGGAGTCTGGTCTCAGATTTCACTATGTTGCTGCTGGGGAAAGAGGAAAGCCACTTATGCTGTTTCTGCATGGATTCCCTGAATTTTGGTGAGATTTCAGTAAACACTCACATTCACAAGGGAAACACTTCTGTACTGGGATACTGCCAGACACAGAATGTTGTTGTGCATCAGTCCACATTATGCCCATTGAATAAATATCGGTGGTACTGCAAGTTTCTCCTTATGATTTATCATTTAACATTAACATTTATCATTTATTCATTTGGCAGACGCTTTTATCCAAAGCGACTTACAGTGAATTCAATGTATACATTTTTTTTTATCAGTACTTGCATTCCCTGGGATCAAACCCACAACCTTTGTGCTGCTAACGCAATGCTCTACCAGTTGAGCTACAGGAATACTGTTTTCCTCACCTTGTAAGTTGCTTTGGAAAGAAGTGTTTGCTAAATGCTAAAATCTTTAATCTAGAGCTTAATTCTATTCATGTAGAAGCATACTTTTTAATGCCTTCCTTATGGCCTGTGGTGTTTGTTTAATATTATTATGAAATGTGCTGTGGGTTGTATATTGTATTGTTATTATAAAATTTAATGTGTACTGTCAGTATATTCTGATTTCTCGGGGACAAGTGAAGTTGTCATTTTAGTGAGCTGCCAGACTACAGAACAGGATGAGACTGTGCCTAATAAATGTGGCATGCCTCCTTTCTGCATCATTGGGCAATCTACTGCTCCAGAATCAGTGATGAACCCTTAAACGAGCAGAGGAGACCTAGAGGACAACCTTTTCTCTGTCTTCTACTTCATTTTAGTTTGGTGCATTCAGAAAGTGCAAGTCAAAGATTTCCTTTATTGAGCAATAGGGATGTGTGTTTGTGTGAGTGCTAATTTAAAGCGCAAAGGTTGTGGGTTCGATCCCAGGGAACACAAGTACTAATAAAAATGTATACCTTGAATTCACTGTAAGTCGCTTTGGATAAAAGCGTCTGCCAAATGAATAAATGTAAATTACCTATATTATAGGTAATTCATAATTTGGTCAGCCCAATCAAATTATACCCTCTGAAGATGATTTGCTTTGAACTGAAAGTTCTATTCATTCTAATTCTTCCCAATCTAAAACACACTAACTATACAATGGAAATGCATAGTGGACCCATCCAGCTGTTTGCTGTGTTTTTCACATGTCCCTTTGCATGTTAAACTTTACTACTAGACTCACATTCTGTATCTTGTATAAAAGATGATTTGATTTATTTTTCTTTACTTATGTTCAACCTGCTCTAAAATCATAGTGTTTAAACCTCTTGGTATTTAAATGTAACTAGCAGATATATTCATTCATAACCCTTAGAAATCTTAATGAAGATGTGTGAAATGTTTTTTATGTTTTTCTCAGGTTTTCCTGGCGTCACCAGCTGAGGGAATTTAAGAGTGAATTTCGAGTTGTTGCCGTGGATATGCGAGGCTATGGGGAGTCTGACCTGCCCTCCTCCACTGAGAGCTACAGACTGGACTACCTTGTGACTGACATCAAGGACATTGTGGAGTATCTAGGTGAGAACAGACTGCTTTTCTTATCTCAGCCCTATTTACATTTGACATTCCTGCCTGTCTAGAGGTTTTGATAAAGCTGGTGTGTGGTGAATGCTAATGTAGCAGTGTTACTAATAGTATGTATTGTGAAGGTGACCCATTCACAGACGTCCTTGGCTTTTAAGATATTGTCAGTTAGACTGTGTAGAATGAAATTTGAATTTCACTTACATAATTGTTACTAAACTTTGGTGTGAGTCACAGACAGGTGTGTACGTAAACCATATATATCATGTCAAAGTTACAGCTTTTAGCTGTCTGCTTGCATAGAAGCATTTGTGGGTTTGTGTGTAAGTGGCTGCCGGTGTATTATGACAGGCCTTTAATGACACAAGTTATTAGGATTCATGATGATGTCTTGCTTCACAGTCTCATCTCTTTGACATTGGAATCATTCTGTTTGCATATGGTGGACATTGCACATTGTCCACCCTGGCCCAGGGCAAAGATGTCATTCATCCTTAGTCAGTCCTTATAATGAAACTAAATAAACTAGTACTTAATATTTTTGGAATAGAAAAGGTCTTATACACAAATCACTACATAAACACTAATTGTTTTGCTAAGCACAACAGGTGGTCCAACATACAGTGTTAAATGTCGTTGTTTTATTTATTTATTTATTATTCTGTTATATACTTGGGATTAAATAGATTCAGGACTTTAAGCACTTTAGGAGATACTAGCAATAGCAATCAAGCTTTGAAAGTATAAGAACCAACCCTCTTTCAGAGTGCTCTATAAAACCATAAATACTTCAATACTTACTTTAACACTTTTCGAAAGCATACATAATTTGACAGTCAAGTAAAACATCCTATCATTAATGCACACCAGCTTACTCAAACTCACTGTTTGTCGTCAAACACAAGCCCTCTGTTTCTCTGTTTTTATGCATGCGCTCACATACTGTACACAAAACAACAAGCACAAACATGTCAGCTTCCTCTCTTATCCTCTTCTCAGGATACAACAGATGTTTTCTTGTGGGGCATGATTGGGGTGGCATCATCGCCTGGCTCTGTGCAATTCATTACCCTGAAATGGTAACAAAACTCATAGTGCTAAACAGCCCTCACCCCTGTGTGTTTACTGGTAAGTGCTCTGTACATCTGACAACTAGATTGTCTATTATGTCATGCCAGCCCAAGAGGCTCTGTTTCGGTTTAAGGCTCATTAGTAGATCTGCAACATTTACAATAAAACCTTGATGTTTTATTGTAAATGTTGCAGATCTACTAATGGTTGGACATAGAAAATTATAAGGATTTGCCCTCAACATTGCTCCTGTGCTTCAGCTGAGGGGTGGAAGAATTACAGGCGTCTTCTGGCAGGGACATAAGGGGACTGTATGGCCTTCCTAAAATACCACTCAGTGCCTGAAAAGAGAGACATAAATATAACTACACCTTTTGCTTTTCTTTGGATTTTATGTCCACTAATTGGGGCATCTTAAGTTTTATCCCTCACTTTTTATTGCACACACTATATATCACAAGTGATTATATAATTGTAATGTAAAAACATTGTCATTATTTTTATATAGGTTGTCTCCATGTGTGGTAAAAAATTAACATTGTATAATAAAAAAATAGCTTTATCCATATCCACTTGCAATGTTGCTTTTAAAGCAACACATATAAGCAATTCATCATACAATGCAATTCATTGATTGGCTGTAATTATTTAAAATGAGTTTTATGTAAAAAAAAATGTGAATTGTGCTTTTGATAGGTAAAAAATTCAATAAACATTGCCTTTCTGAGAGACATTATCCAAATCAACATGTAACTCATTTATTATCTTTTCTCTTTTCTGTTTAGATTATGCCCTTCGTCATCCCAGTCAGATGCTCAAGTCAAGTTATTACTTTTTCTTTCAGTTGCCACACTTTCCAGAGCTTATGCTTTCCATCAATGACTTTAAGGTTAGCTTGATTATGTATTTTTGTTGTAATGAATTTATTTAATGTGTTTTCTGTATAAATTGACAAATTTAGAGCATGGCAACCTCTAATGCTATTATTAATGGCTGTTTGGAATATTTGATTCTAAAAAGTCCATCATGACCAGCATATTGCTTTTTATTATATACCCCTGTTATATTTAGTGTTAATATAATGTAGATGTTGAATGTTAAACTATTAAGATAATAACAATAATTAGATAGTATAAGTGGTGCTTGCCATGACAAAACGCAGGCCAGAATATTTCAACATTGTTAACATGATGCTAACCTGATTAAACATGATTCTAACATGAGGCTAATATGATTTATCATGATGCCAACATATTTTAGCATGAATTAGCATTATTCTAGTATGAGTTAACCTGATGCAAGCATGTTTTAGCATAATTTAACATGATGCTAGCATGATTTAGCATAATAGATATACTAAAATATGGCTTATTTGTGCTGTTATGAGTTTGCTAGGGTGTTCTAAATGGTTGCTAGGGTTTGGCCAGGAAGTTGCCAGGGCAATTCCTAAATCCCACTGACAGCCTGAGTCAAATAAGCCCACCCACATGTCTCTACAATGTTGCAATGCTGAGATATGGCTTATTCATTTCATTACATGGTTGCTAGGGTATAGCTAAACAGTTACCAGGGTAAAACTAATAGACACGAATATGTGTCTCAAACAAAAGAGCCAATGTTCTGGTGTTCTGGTGCTGAGATAGCTAATAGCTAATTAGCCAATAGCTAATTCATGTTGGTTGCTAGGGTGCTTTAAATGGTTGCTAGAACATGGTTGGACAGTTTTAATGGTAATAATTAAAAACTATTGCCAGTCGGAGTCAAAAGAGACACCTAATTGTCTCTACAATTTTCTAATGCCTCTCACCTTTTTCAGGTTGCTACGGTACTGTAACTGGTTGCTGGGCATAGCTATGAAGTTAAGCCCACCCCCAAGTCTTTATGACATTCTGATGCAAAACTATGACATGCCTGACAAAGATCTGCCTAACATTAAGTTCGTGATTTTTTAAATGGAAATCTATAGAGTGGTTGCTAGGGTTCTGTAACTGGTTGCTAGGGCATGGCTATGAAGTTGTAACATTACCATTTGTTGCTGCTTGCTAAGCCAAACAATATGAGCCCATCCCCAAGTCTTTAGAACATTCTGTTGTGGAGGCATGACTTCTTGAAATTCAGTCCAATGTGAAGTCCATGGAATTTTTTGCTGACTTTTTTGTCCACCCGAAAAACATTGTACACCTGATTGCTTATAAAAGTAATAGCACATCTCTCCTCTGTAAGCCCATTGATTTGGCCTTTTCATTCATTAGTTTACCTACAACCAGCAGTGCAGGACGAGTTATGAGTTAGTAAAAAGTAGCATGCAAGAGAATAATAGTGATGCTTCACAAGCACCACTAATAATAATTTCAACATATAAATCTGTCATTTTATTTATAGGTAGTCATGTAATAATCAGTATAATGTCCAGCCATTCAGTCATTAAATAAAAATAAAAAAAGTTAAAAATAAATCCTTTATCTTGTACTTCAATAACTCTAAATTAAATTATGTTGGATAGTTCTACATACGTGCCTTACTTTTCTGTCCAGCATATGCTTTTGTTTGTGTATAAATTACAGATACAGAGTTAATCAAGTTCATCCATCTGTCACAGCTAACACTCACAGCTCAGTCATTAGTCATGAATCAGCTCTGGTCCAAACAGCAGCTGGCACCAGCAGCTGGTTTGCATGATTATTTTATGCGCATTATGTACCTTAATGGATAACTCAGATTATGTAGGACTATTAAAATACAATTTATATAACGTGTAGACATATTGTCACAGGGCGCTCCCAAAGGCAGGCATGAATCAACGTAGAATTCGAATCAAAAGTATTTAATAAAGATAATCCACAAACAATACAAGTCAAGTCAAGTCAACAAGGCATGAACAGGCAGGGACATAGCAGGGACAACATAATGTTAATACCAGACAGTTAATGAAGACTAGACAAGAACCAACTTATAAAGCAAAACAAATCAAAGACTAATTACAAACAGGTGAGACTGATAACGCTTAACAAGAACAGGAAATGCAATATGGGCATACACGGGACAAATCAAACAGACAGTCCAAACAGGGGTGTTATACATATTTTACAATGAAAATCAAGGACAGGAAATGTAATACATTTGGAAAAATGTGCCAAAAAGTGTGCTTATAAAATGACAGCTATTTGTTTTTTCTAAAATTGTTTTTTTTAGCTACTACTTTAATGTGACCAGATTAATTTATGTGGCTTTATTCAGACAAAGTTGATCTTTTACTGTTTTCCATCACTTGCTAATTTGCAGGCACTGAAGAGTCTATTTACCAGTCGCAGTACAGGCCTCAGTTGTAAGGGTCGCTGGCTTACAACAGAAGACCTTGAAGCCTACCTGTATGCCCTCTCCCAGCCAGGGGCCCTTACTGGGGCCCTAAACTATTTCAGAAATGTCTTCAGGTAATTTTCTAATTTTAAAATGTTACATTTTCTTGTGTGCCTGTAGCCTCTGACAAGCAAATACAATTAGCTATGAGGGTAAAATAATGTTGCCCTCTGGTGTCGAAACTATTACTGTTTCTATTTATTGAAAATGATTAACTTTTAATTTTGAGTTTGTCAGTTTGACTTTACCTATAGTAGCAGAAATGCCTAAAATGTTTATAAAAGAAATAAATATAAAGAATTACATTATTTTTAAATTGATTTAGAAATAACAGGAAAAAGCAAAACAAATTTGTGTCCTCATCGACTGCTTTCATGCTCTCTAAACTGCAAATATTGCATAAGTGCAAATATTCTGCATTAATTTCTTTGTGGATTGCATATTTGGAGCATGTGAAACGTGTATGCATGACAGATCACTCTATCTGCTCCTGAAGCACACTTTGATCATGTCTCAGCACAGAGCTGCGCTGGCTGTGTGTTTGTATGTGTAAGTGAGTGGCTACGTGGGTGAGTGTGGGACGGTGCTGACATAACAGTTAATCTGTTAATCATATCAGTTTAACAGATAAATATAGTTAATAAATTATATTAAAAACAAACAAGTTTACAGTTAAAAATAGCATACCACCTAAACCTAAGTTTATATATATATATATATATATACCCAACAATAAAAAATACTGCAGGTGGAATGAACACTATATTGACTTCTAAATTAAAACACTATATTGACTTCTAAAGCCACTTGTTTTATATGTAATCTACAGTGTCCTTCCATTAAGTCAAAGTGAGGTGAAGTCTCCTGTCCTGCTGCTATGGGGAGAGAGAGATGCCTTTCTGGAGCAAGACATGACTGAGGCCTGTCGTCTGTATATCAGAAACCATTTCCGCCTCAACATCATTTCTGGAGCCAGTCACTGGCTGCAGCAAGACCAGCCAGACATCGTCAATACACTCATATGGACCTTCATTAGGGAAGGAGAGGGCCGAAAAAACTACAGGAACTTATAACTAGGTCCTTTTTCCTCTGGCCTTGTCTGATGAGGGGACATAGGATATACCTGTGAAAACAAACCAATGTAATGATAAATAAAATCATCATTTTAAAATTTGATACATCTCAGATAACTCATTCAGACTTCAGTGAAGCATAAATAGAATAAAAGCACATTTTGATTGGTGAGGGTTAAGTGAACAGTGTGTTTGATCTATCTTTTTCAAGTTTGCACATAACATTCGCCTTAAAGTTTATTGGTGACTGTGTTTAAAAATGTGTTGCAAAATCTCTGTAAGTTGTATTGTGTGGTGCCTTTCCATCATACCATTTTGCAGAGTATAAGATGTACTGTGTCTTTTTGAGATGGAGCTGTGGAGTTGTCTGTCATTTGTATCATCAGATTTACTTTCTACTCTAAACACAATCTTATGGGAGTCCTAAAACTGGTCCTAAAATGAGGTAGTGTTGTCCTAATGAAAAATATTGCTTTTTTGTATTTTTTGACAATATTAGCTTGTCAAACATTTGAGAATGTAATTATTTTGATCCTTCTGTATGATAAACAAAGTAATGTTTCAATATTGTACACATTTTTGTATCTCTTCCTAAACACTGCATCAAAGAATGTAGAACCAGCTCTGCACCGCTTTTGCTTTTATAAGCAAATAAATATTAGAAGAAACTCATTCACTTTAACTCATGATTTTCTGCCTTTCTGTTGCCTTTATTAATTTAAAAAAGTCTGGGTAAGGAGGTGTGTATACAGTATAGTATTCACATTAGAGTACTTTATGGTTGATTTTTTTAGATCATCATCAGAACGTGATTTCCACTTGTAAATGTACCCTTGTAGACTTTGCTTGTTGGTTCTTGGGACAAAATGTTTAATGTTCTCTCTCTTTTTTGTAAACTGCTTTGGATAAAAGTATCTGCTAAATGAGAACATTTAAATGTAAATAGGATGTGAATTAATTAGTCTTTAAGGGAGGTACAACATGAATTTGGAAGTATTTAATTATTTTAAATACTAATTCCTGAAGAAGAACAACAACAATATAACTTAGCAATTAATTTTTAATAGTTTGTATTACCTA
>JAZGTK010016668.1:0-12621 GCA_036877625.1 Ambastaia sidthimunki
TGTGTGTGTGTGTGTGTGTGTGTGTGTGTGTGTGTGTGTGTGTGTGTGTGTGTGTGTGTGTGTGTGTATATATATATATATATATATATATATATATATATATTTAGCACCATTGTTTAGCACCATTATCCAACCCACAAGAGTCATAATTATCTGAAAGCCATATTCAAATAATAATTAACATAAATAAGCCATAAACCAAAATTAGTTCATTTCTATTGAAATAAAGACATTGTGGGATCACAGGAGGTGACTCACCCAGACAGTGAGCTCAGCAGTAACAGGACACAAGCATCTTTCTGCATTTTCATTATCATGCACGAACCCTACAACAACTTTACAACTTCTCAAAGAATCAACAATGCAGAGCCCTCTGGTATGTTGTCAGGGACAAATCTCAAGGAGAATGACAGAGCAGTCAACACAGAGACAGCCCAAGAACACCCACCTTATTTTTAACATTTAAAGATAAGCAATTTCAGAGAGGCTAGCAATAGCAAGCTAGTTTTGAGGGCACAAGATCCCGCCCTCCCTTCAGAACGCTCTTCGAAGCCACGCCCCCTTTAATCATTGGGTTCTGATTGGACAAGCATTTAACAATGTTTCCCTTCTACAGAAGAGCTTTAAAATATAATTTCTTTAACTCAAGCAACTCTTTAACATGTAAAACATCTACAAACTAACAAAGAGCCTGAATGTTTGTATGTTGTTTTATGTATTACCAAAAGAACTGCTGATGTCCCGTTGGGGCGAAAGAGTTCGATGGACATATCAGGAAACATGCGTCCAATTCTGGATATGACATCATCCACGTATCTAAAAGAAGAAAGAATATCACCATTAGAAAAGCTGATGTAATAATTCATGCAGGAGTAAAAGAGTTCTTGGGTCACCGTCACTGTCAACACTGAATCAATGGCTTTTCATCAGGGTGTCTGTATTGAACACAGGAATCGTTGCTTTGGATACAACATCACTGATGTAGAACAGTTCAGGTGTTCTGTGTCAGCATGTCACAGTGTCTTTAATCATCACATTGAACTTCAATTTTGACCAATTCCTGCATTTTAATGGTTTTCATGGGTTATTAATTTACATTTACAATTAAATTTAACATCAATCAATCATGATTTTATTCCAAAAAATGTTTAAAATGTCATTATTAAACACACAAACTAAAATGTTGTGGAAATATTTATGAGGGGGGAAAATGTATGACAAATATGACAAGCACAAAAGCAGGTATTTTATTTTCCTGTAATGCATCTATATCCACTGTTGTGTAACACTGTTAGTAAACAAATTAAATAAACTGGCAAAAGATTTATTTTTGTTTTTCCAAAAAACCCACAGGACTGAAAAATGCCCATAGCTGAAGAAACATCCACATACCAGCTCAAAACACAAACTCTGAACACATCGATTTCTATCTACCACCAACAAAAGGCTCAGCTCTACCATATCTGACACAACCTTCAATGTTTCAGAAGAAAATAAATACTTAAAACCCTGCCAGCGCTGTTCAACATCCTCGTTAGACATCAATAAAATGAATTCAGAGCGCCAAAAGCCTTCAGCCATCCCTCGAGTCAGCAGAACAGTCCCCAACAAGAGCCGTCCAACCTGTACTGTAGGGTCAATGCTAATAAGGGTTTAATGAAAATCTCTGTTGCCATCAGCTATCAATAGACTTCAGGGACCGGCCCTGCACACGCAGGAGGAAAATAATTCATTAAAGAACTGATGGTGGGCGGCTGGTGGAGGGATTTCTTTAAAAGTCATTTGAAAGTTATTGGACCAACTGAGCTATTCTTTCTTAAAGATGTTTGTGATAGGAGAGAACTGGAGTAACCCTCGAACAGGTGCAAACAGGGACGTTTATGCGCCGGCGCGTTCGTTCGCTCGCAAATGGAACGTGTTGGACAATGCAGCTGGAAAAATCGACAGAGATTAAGCTGAACGGGGCTGGGAAAGTTCTCCGTGATTTTCCGACCGTGGCTTTATCTTTCCCCAAAGGAAACATCAAAAGCAAACAGAAAATTGCTCGACATACCTCACTGTTTGTTCACAATCTCCCTTGTGTCTGTGCTAAAGTTCTTCATTACTAGCGTAAATTAAACAACAGCATATTAAACAGCTAAAAACATCCGTAGAGGTAATTATCATCTCAACAGAAGCTTATCAAATTAAGCCTGGGAACCTGCAAAACCAAGAATAAACTAGATTTTTTTAAAGAATACAGTGAAGGTTTCTTGCTCATAAAAATGCACTACAGTATGTTGCTAGGATTGTAATTCTAAGTAAGAGCAATATTAATTGTGCATGTTGTGACAAGCATAACTAAAAAATACATTTACAGTTATTACTTGAACGAGTGTCCAAATATCAACAAAATTTCCACCAGCAAATATCCTAATTACCTCAAAAATGAGCATAAACACCATGTCTACATTTTCAAATAGGATGGCAAAAATAACTATGAATTATTCACCCAAAATGATTTTTTTTCATGTACTCACCCTCATGTTATTCCAAACCTGTATGACTTTCAGAGGAACACAGAAGATACAACATTGGCACCCATTGACTTCAATTGTATGAACACAAAACCACTGACATATTTCTCAAAATATCTTCTTTTGTGTTTCACAGAAGAAAACGTCACATGGGTTTTGAATTACATGAGGGTGAGTAAATGATGGAAACATCACATTTTTTGGTGAACTGTCTCTTTAAAAAAGCAGGCCATAACTGTATAACCCCACATGAAACAAAATAAGTGTTCAGAAGTGCTAGCCCACAGACATTAGCCAAGCAGTTATCTTATCTACTGCCATAGGAAGGTTACTGGCAAAAGAATGGATGTGTCCACATGAGGTTAGCAATTACATCTCCACTAGCTTCATAATTCATAACTTCTAAAGCCTAAAGAGTCTAATAATGTATTTAATGTAAAGCAAAACTTAGATTAACACACAGAACATCATTTGCACATGATCAAATGTACATTTATTTAATGACATGACAGATTGCTACAGTTTCAGAAGAGACCTCAGCAGTTTCTCAAACTGTGCTCAGCATGTCTCACACCACTTCAACAAAAAAACAATTCTTTTTCATAACGTCATCTCAGAAAGTCTCAGCCAATCAAAAATCTCCAAAAAAAATGATGATTCTCATCACCACAGATGCCCGGTGTTACTCTGACCAATCAGAGTAATGGAATCCTACACCAGGTTTGTGTTCCCTTAAAGAAAAAGACATATGAACTTTACATGTGCAAAACAACATGTGAGCAGATTTTTGAACATTTTGGGGTTTGAATCCCAAGTTTCTATCTATGCTGAACATTCATTGCTGCTTTGTCTTCATTATTTGGTGCAAATCACCAAATTTGCATCATTGAATTCAGACCAGATGTCCCACTTGCTTGATATTGTTGGGAAACAAAAGAGGTCTGGCCCTAATTTACACTACAAAAATCATATTTCCCCCATAAAAACACACCAGAGCTGGTCTGAAGCTACGATCTCGTGGATTACAAATGTTGACTTCCTGACACGCTGAAGCCATGTTGCTTTCCTCTAACAACCTTGTAATCTAAATGCCAAGTTAATGAATGCTCTGTGGACAAGAGGGTTCAGTTCACAATTTAAGCATCCATGCGGTGTGTTTTGAATATTAATGCGTGAGATTATCATCTGTCTGATGAAACAGTTTCAGTGGATTACACAGCGAACGCTCAAAAAAAACGGATGTGGCCACAAGAAAGGGCATCTTTAGAGACACGGGAGGAGGGGAGAACGGAGCACAAAAAAGGAGGCGCGTGGACTTTGTTCATCTTGATGTAACGAGGTAACATTGCTCTCCTAGCGTGATGGATGATACAAAGTGATCAAATAGCTCTTTCTTGTGACTGCATGTGAGGGTGAGATGAATACTGATACATTAACACCATCTTTCCTCTCATCAGTGATCAGCTATGACTCAAATTTTCGTAGCGTGCCGCTGTCAACGATTGCTGCAATGCAGCTCACCAACAAAAAGCGTCTAACCAGCGTTTCTGACCATCTGAAAAATAAACAGCAGCCTGTGTGCAATTAAAACACTTGTGGAACACACATTTTATAATACATTCAAACAAAATGTATAATATACAAAATTTATACAATATAACAAATATCTAAATATAATGGATCAATAAAAAAAAATATTGTGGATTAAATATTTTAAATGTAATTGCATGTTATGCTGATTATTGATGAATAATTTCTATTAACTGCATATTAATGTATTTTTTAAATTCGTTAATTTAGTTTTCTGAGAAAAGTTGAGGCAATGGTCGTCTTCAAAAATCCTCTAAAAAAGAAGTAAAAATATTCAGGTTTAATAGTGACATCGATGTCAGATAAGTAAATAATAGGAGACATTATATTCATTTAGTCATTTAAATGAAATGCACAGGTCACATAAGCGGGATACAGTGTTCTGGTGCTGGTTCAGTAACTGTGGCTTTGCTTTTCTCGCTGATGAGAACAGGCAGCAGAAAAAAAGACGACAGCACTCAGCATTGATCCACAAGGGCAGCCGTCTGACATCCTAAAGATCCCAATGAAAGAGAAACTTCATCTGTATCTAACTGATGACAGTCACTACAATCATATCACCGGGTCACCTTCAGCTGTCAGCAGTGACCCGAGTGACTTTCCATATACGGTTACATAGCAAACCTGTCAAAATAAAGGTTTACTTTAAATAACAGCCACCAATGTATCATGTACAATAATTCCAGGGACTTTAATTTTGGCTGGAAGTCATAGGTCAAACAATCAATTATTAAGCTCTGTCTAACTTTAAAGCTGCAATTTATATCTTTTTTTAATTAAAAAACTAAAACAATACTTATTGAGCAAGTACATAACAAATCAATGGTCAAAACTGTCTCCTTACTTTACAACAATAAGTTTATAATAGTGATTTATAATTTAAGCTGCTGGGTCTGACATTCTGGCTGTATTTGACTTCAACATGTAATAAAAAGTACATAGTCTCTCTACTGCCATCTCTGTTTAAAACATAAAACTGCAAGTAACTAAGTTACGGACTACAGCTTTAAGTAGTGATCACTGTCCTATTATTTATCATTCACATCACTTCAAAAACAAACTGTGAGTGTTACAGGCACACAACTAAAGTAACCCAGCCCATTACATTAGCTTTCACCATATGCATTTGGCAGATTCCTTTCTAGTAATCGAACCCATGACCTTGGCCTTCCACCAGCTGAGCTACAGGAAAGCTCATCAATAATTAATAACTAGCTTACCTTCCTTTTAAAACCAAGACATAATATGGTTTACAAAATAGATAGATTACAAAATATACAAAGATGTATTTATCGTGTTGCATAACGGCTGTCCACATGGCTACAGAGGAAGTGTTTAAACCGAGCACAATTACTTTGAGCCAGATTATATGACTAAACGCTGTGTAATTCTGTTTACAGGATTAATATCCTGATGAACGCAGAGGATGAAAACAGCTTTCATGGAAATTCTCCTCTGGGCCTCAATTATCACAGTGGTTAAATGTGCTTTTTAAACCATGAATCATTTTGTAAGTCTCTGTGCTGATTCGTGCTAGTTTATTAATGTCAATATATGAATGATTACAACAGACTAATAGTAAAAAATGGATCAATGGAGTGTCTTGTTTCTTGATTCGATTATTCTGAAGGTTCTTAAGGCTGCTCCCTGTTTTCTCCTTTTGTTATCAAATATTTATCGCTATGGCGGCTTGGCCGAGTATCTGTTTGCTTACATATTACTTATGGCATTAAATCTAGGCCAATTATCACTGTAATTATTTATCACATTATGATTTATTTACACAGTAAACATCTAAAATGCATTTAGAAGCTTTTGGTTTTTGGACAGCATTATATTTTTGGTCAGTCCACTCGCTTAAGCACGTCAGCCGAGAAGCTATCGGAGAAAAAGGAACATAAAAGCAAATGTGCATGAAGGTTGAGCTGCATAATTAAACAGCAAATTCATCAGGACGCTGATGTTTGACAGAGGAGCCACCGTCTCTCCTCACCTCGCCCTACTCGACATCCTCTCCCAGCTGAGAAACACCACGGTGCTATTAAACATCCACAATGTACTGCAGACTGATGACCAGTCAACTTTAGGACACCGTGAGTCGTCTTAAAGCAAGTTTATCATGAGCATCTAACTCTACTTTGCTCGTGTTACAGGAAGCCAAAACTAAGAATTGGCAAGATGCCATTAATGCCCATAGTTTGACATTTGTGGAAACTTTTCTTGTACTGACATTATGTGGAAATTGAGGGTTAAGGGGTATACAGATGGTATTTTGGAAAACCAATAAATTCAACCTGCTCCACAATCTGCAGTTTAAGATGCACTGCAACAAAAATGAATCTGAATTCAAATTGAGATGCTAATGTAAACACCTTGCACTCAACAACTTTGATTATTAATCATCATCTTCCAAAAATACGGATCAATCGGAATGTCTCATCTGTCCCTGAAGCAGCAAAATATCAATAGCTTTAATTGATTATACGCCAACTTTACCTACAGAAGTTATTTACCAAATTATGAATGTTGTTCTTAATGAACAACATGAGAAGTGCATTCATCATTGCACCATCTGCAATATATACTCTGAAATCAGATGTACACTATAAATTACATGCATTATAAGTACTGTTATATGTGACTATACAGAGACTGAAACTGCTCACTCAACTCAGAAGAACTTGGACAACACCCTACAGAGTGCACTATATAGTGAACAGGGATTGATTTTGGACACATGCGGTAAATACAGGACATTCTATGGGGCACGTGTTTGTTGTTTTCTTCTCGTCCTTCAACCTCATACGGAACATTTTGCTACAAGTGCCCAGAGCAAGCAGACCACTACAACTTGAAATAAATGAACAATTACTTTGAAGAACCTTGGAAGGAAAATAAAACATGGCAATAGAATAAGATTAAACAGAGCACATTTGCAAGGAGAAACACAGGAGAGGGATCCCATCAGAGGGCTTTTCAGAGGAGAACAGACCACCTGGGCTCCGCTCTCATCTGTTCCATCTACCTTCCACACTTGTTTCATTCTCTCCCTGTCTTTCATCTTCCCTCCCGAGTCCGTGCTCTCCTCCCGGCTGTCCAAATCTCACTCTCGCTCCCGTCTTATTAAAGCCCACGATCTACGACCTCAGTGAGACCACAGCAGACAATGAGCTATTCTACTCTGTCACTGTAGTCTGATGAATCAGTGGAGAAGAATGACTCCACGGTCACCTCTAACTTCATGCTTGTGGGTCTACACACAAACAGATGTTTTGGACTTCAGATTTCATGAATGTGGAGCTTGTGTTGTGCTTCTTTAATCTTACATGTACAGTAGGGTCCAAAAGTAGCCATCGAAGAGTTCCATCAAACTTCTGAAGGATCTGACACAATAATCTAACACGGTTTTGAGCACCTGTATCAATGTAAACATTCTCCATGAATGTATCATATTCTCTCACATCTTTGGTTTTGAGGTACCGTTGGTAAACATACAGGCATACTCACTGTGTAGGAAGGACAAGGGTGCTGGGCTGAACTTTGGGTCTTCTTTTGGCAGATGTTCCCATCTGATTGGCTGATCGTTTGAGTGACTGCTGGTTCAGAAGACTGGAGGCCAGACCTGCGTGATACTGCAACTATGATGAAAAAACAGAATAAAGTTCATGTACTATATATTATGTTACTTTATACTAGATCTGCTGTAAATTATTTATTTGTTATTTATATTCATTATGGAAACTCTTTTCGGCCATTACCACACAAAGCTGATGAGGCATGTTCTCTATTTATATAAAAGATACACAATGCAAAATATTGGTCAAAAAATAAAAAGATATATATATGCACATGAGGACTTGAATTTAAGTGAAGATTTGACAGAAACATCACTAATGCATATTATTTAAACATTTAAAATAATAATATTATCAATCAATACCATATAACATAATACAAAATTTGTTTGCTGGGCTTCATTAAACAACACCGTTAACCAAAAGTAAATTAAGACTCAAAAGGAATAATGCATTTCAAACATTTACTATAAAAATGAACATAATGTCATTCTGCCCCTGTGAAACACTTGCTTACAAAGACTTAAAAGTGCTGTTGTGGTTTATAGAACATCACACATATAATGTTCTTTTTTACCCGACACATATCTCTGAAATAAATGTCCTGAGAAATCACATCTGCCTCTGTGGCAAAACAGAGCCAGAAACTAGCCAATCAGAAAAGATCTCAAACTGTCAATCATTTTGTGTCATCTGTCCTGCTGCTATTTGGTTGGTTGACATGTCTTTGGAGGGCGGGGTTTAGAAGTGAGAGTGTTTTGTTAACGTAATGTAAAATGTTTTATAGTTACACATAAATTATTTGTTAGTATGTGTATACAAACCAAAAAGAGTCATTTACATAAAATACATTGTACTGTATATCTACAGATTGTATTGGTTTACACTGTAAATAAGATTAAAACAGGCAAATTTTATTACATGACAATTAGTCATCAGCCAAAAGTTTAGGATTATGACAGAACTATTACATAATGACACGATGCCAGGAATAAAACATTTAATCTTAACAATCGGCCTTTGATACCCTGACAAACAGATTTACGAATAACAGGAGTTCTGAAACTCTTACAGTATGTGACTTTACAAAGAACAGCTAAAAATGAAGGATTAAATCATCACAAGCTAATTGGGCTTTTATCGAATATTTACCCAACGCAGAATTCCAACCCTGTCAACAATCTGTTCTTCTGGGATGAAGCATATACAGCTCTAGCATGTTTGTCCTCCCCCTCTCCTCCTGTTTCACTATTTAAAACATAACATGGCAAGTGTAACATTTTTTGCTTTGATTTTACAGTATAGTAGGAGCCTGTCATTAGCTAGTGTTCATTACCCAGAATGCAACGCTGTCACTCCTGTCAAGAAAGTTCATTGATAAATGTGACAGAATTCTGGATGCCAAGTACTTGATATCTTACACAACAAAAGTTCAGATAACATCTAGGCATATAAATACTGGAAAAAGATGAAGACACTGGCAGCAGAGATAAAGTACAGTAAGCATGCGTTATGACAAAAACTTTAATGATCATTAAATAAAAATCTCATTAACGAAAGTCACAATTGACCAATCAGAAACCAGTATTACAAAATGAACAAGAATGATCTACTTTATGTTAGATGCTTGCGTAGCTGACAATTTGTTATTTTTAAAGTTTGCTTGACTTGTTCAACTACTTTAAATTATACGTAGCAAACTACAAAGTAGCATCTCCAGCACAGCTGGCCAGTGCAGCCGCCTTGCGGGGAAATTTCAAGAAAATCAATAATCCACGGGTGCCGCTAGCACATGTAGCTGTTCGTAACTCTGACGGCGTCGTCCGGCCACTTTCTTTGCTTCAGAATTCATCGCCATGCTCTCCCACACAAACCCGTCTCTTAAATTAGAGCTTGTACGGGCCCGTGCCTCGTTAATTGCTATTAAAATATTCCTCCTTCCGAGCTAATTAGCCGTGTTCCAAAGCAGCGAAGCGGCGTTTTCCGAGCAGGAAGCAGACGGCACAGCACACCCCCCGTTTAATTTGGCTGACCAAACAGCTGCAGTAACAGGGAATTATTTTAATTAACTGAAACTCCTGTTCGTAGCTAATGAGCCTTCTTGATAAAGGCCAGATCTTGCATGAGCGTAGCGTGTATACCGTGAAGATGCGCTCCAGCTGCGTGAAAAACTACTTGCTAATAAATAAAAGGCCAACGAAACGAGATACGCAAAACACGCGGGACGCTGTCAAGATGTTTCAGGTGCTTTTGAATGTCAAGTGGCTGGAGAGATTTAGTGCATTTAAAACACCCACAATCATCACTGGTTTAAATACCGGTTACTGTACAGCCCAACCCAAACTATTTCTTTATAATCCCAGTTCTTTATAAAACTTCCTACAAACATTTAAGCACGAGCGAGTCTACAGCAAGATGATGCCTTGGGTTGGCAAAGAGAGAGAGACAGAGGAAAGATAGTTGCAAGGGACAAAAGACGAGAAGAAAAGCAGGTGATAGGAGAGAAAGAGAGGTGGAGAGACAGAGACACATAGGACAAGATGGACATTACCCAGAATGCTGTTAGGCGGCTGAGAGCGTCGTCTCATCGGGGCAGCTGAAGATTAAAGTGTGGGGTCACGATCTGACTCCAGAGAGGAAGCACAAGAAACGCACATACAATCAGTGTCTCCGTCAAACAGAACGAAACACGACAGCCTCTTTCACTGAAACCAGACACAATTATAGAAGTGGAGGGAAGCTACTGCATCGTGATACAACGTATTATTAGTGCCATAATCCAACCAATTCTGCCACAAGAGTTAAGAAAGACTTGTGTCATCTAACACACACCAAACGCACACCCAAACGCAAGCACACCCGAACGCACACCCAAACGCACACCCAAACGTACACCCAAACGCACACCCAAACGCACACCCAAACGCACACCCAAACGCACACCCAAACGCACACACACACACTCCTATAGTTACAGCCTGTATATATAATGTGCTATAAAGGTAAAGTTTAAGCGCAATGAAACATTAATACAAATTGCAATACATTACATTTTTAATAAACTATTGCAATCATGGTTCAAAAAATAACACCCATTCATACATACACCTTTATTACAGTATATCACATGAGTACTGCTCATGTGTTTTAATTATTATTATTATTATGCTATTTAAAGATGTCATAAAATATATTGTGAAATGAAATATTACAGCATGTTATACTGATTATGAAGAAAACATGCAAATGTAGTTCCTGTAGCTTGCAGCTCAATTGGTATTGTTGGTATTGAGTCTTGTGTTAGTAGAGCAAAGGTTGTGGGTTCGATTCGCAGGGAACACACATACTGATACATTTTATACCTCAAATGTACTGTAAGTTGCTTTGGACAAATGTAATTGATTTAAATACACAAATGTATAACAATATTGTATATAAAGGTTGAATGTGTTAACGAACCTCACAGAACTGACTTAAACTTATGATTTTTCATGAATGAAGAATGATCACACACCTAAAGTTAAACAAAATTAAATGAGATTACTTTTTAATTAGCCCAATCGCCCTATCGTCCCAAAACACTGCAAAGCTCCGGCCGCAGCTCGTGATCCAAGCACAAACACAGAGCCTGCGCTTAATGCAGACACGCATGCCTGCAATATTCCATGCAGCTAATTGCACACCTCAATCAAATCCAATATCTATTCAAAAAGCTTTGCAGGGAGACGAAGAGCAGTCGCATGTCATGAATATTAAATACAAACTGAAACTTCTCTTTGATCATTTACTGGTTGTAGTTCGTCCCCCATAAATGATGAAACGTCTGTTTATGAGAGTCTGTTTTACCTGAAATCCCCCCAAACTTACACGGCCTTGAGTGGGAACTCAATTTGTTCTTATCAACTCTGGTTTCTTCCAAAGGCAGATGACTATAAAACAGATGAACTGATCGATGTGGTTACAACACTTTAAAAACACAACTGATGAACTTATTGACTCGTGAAAACTCGTGGGTTTTTTTTTTACAGTTACTTTACAAAGTAACTAAATCAGGCTGAAATTAACAGTTAAACAACAGTTATTAACAAACATTAAACATATAAAACAGGTTAAACTTAAATACTTATTTTCCATATAGCGAAAGTGAATGTAGACACTATAGCATAAAGGTGGACGTATACAACGTGTGCTATTATATATATGTTTTAAGGCTATTCAATAGTTTTGTGTGATAAACAGACTGAAAACAGAGATTTAGTTGTTATCCACTGAAATCTTGCCCTCCGCTGTAGCTTGTAGCCTGTGTTCCTAAAACACAAATACATCAGTTCAGAGTCGACCAAAGAGATGCCACCTAACTCATAAAAACATCAATGTACACATTGAAACCTGCAAAAAAAATACACAATAAACTGCACTTTGAAACCTGCTCCTTGTAAGCCCAAAAAAGATTCTATATATATAATCTGAACAGGAAACTAGCACATCACAAAGAAAAAAAGTGTCAGCCAAAATTACCGCATAAATGGCATTTAATCTATGGTCTCATTAAAAAAATATTTAGTGATAATTAAGATCTTAATCCCCTCGTAAGAAGAGATGCAACAGAGACATCAGGAAAGAAGACGATGACAGTGATGTGGAGAGACGAGGGGCTGTAACGCTGCAGTCAGGGGGTTAATGAATTTTTAAATATCAGCCAGGGGTCGAGAGGTCTAGGGTATTTTCTGTGCCTGCTTCTCATAAATCAGGGTTATGAGGAACGCAAATGAGATCAAACATATTCCTTGCAGGAAACCCATTTGGATTTAAACAAGATTCTACAGCCAGTGATTGAATATGAAGACAGAGGTGTGTGAAATCAAAGCGTCTTTAATAAGATCCAAAAGCAGATACACGCAGTGGCGTGGAAGTTTTCCCAATTAACACACTGGATCCTA
>JAZGTK010016669.1:0-12621 GCA_036877625.1 Ambastaia sidthimunki
AATCTCAGACAGTCTGATTTGATCTTACTTCAATGAGAGCCTCCAGCTCCGCGGGAGAAACACAAGGGTTCCTCTGCAGAAATGATGCTTTCTCCTGAGTGATGCTGTCTTTCTGGTTACTCTCGAAGGGTTGCTCCAAAGCCCGGAACGCCAGACCACCACACACTAGATAAACAACCACCACCACAAACACAGCCAGCACTGTTTTCCACTTCATGACGGAGTGCGGCGCGGATCCGTCCACTCCAGAGTCTATGCCTGTGACCACACTGGCTGATCGGGAGGTGATGGAAAGTCGTGGCAGAGGACAGTGGCCGTAAGCTTTGGTGTCGCAGCCGGTGGGGTTCTGCATGGCAGCCACACTGGCCTGAACCAGGCTGGACTGAACCGCACCGGGCTGAACCTTCTTTGGAGGGATTATGTTCGTCTGAACCGCCACTGGAAAGACACAGACACGTATGTGAACGATATGAACATGTCAGAAATATTTTGAAAGAAGATCCACGATGGAATTAATGTGGATTCTGTAGCTCAGATCATTTGGCTTTGGAACCAACCGATGAGAAAGATTTATGTTCTCTCATTTTTTATCTTTCCATGATCTCTGTTTAAAGCTGAAATACATCCATTTTGCGTAACTTTATAAAGAACTAACTGGGGTACAGGTCAGAAGATTTTACCTGTATGGAAGTAGCTATAACACAGGCCATTATGTGCTTCACATCTTTAAATACCTGATGAGAAGGTTTTGGAGTTGTCTGGTTAAGCAACAGCGATTCTTTACAGAACTATCACAGGTTATGACATTACCACAACACACCGGCTGTTTTAGAAGTTACAGACATGCCGGTGTACTGCAAAACATGGTTTTACTGCTCATAAACCTCATCTTTTATTTTTAATTTCTCTTTTTATTCTGTACATAACAGATTATCACAAACTATTTCATCAGCATGGCAACTTGACTGAAATTTAAATGGTTTAAATGAAAAGTAATATAAATTTCATAATGTCTGAATGTTTGGTAAGACTTGTTTTATTCTAATGACAGTACACCCTCAAGCTGACAAAACCTGATGATCCGTGTTATCCCAGCATGATAGGAGAGAATATTCCAAAGGAATATTTCAAAAAGCATCTTATGTTTTTGTTTCCCAGTTTTTTATTGTGTCTCAGTATTATGTGTGTTGCACTTTTCTGTGTATTATTAGGTATTGTGGGCAATTTTAGAGAGGTTAGCAAAAGCAACCTAACTTTGAAAACATAAGATCCCGCCCTCTCTTCAGAGCGCTCTCAAAGCCACGCCTCCTTCAACACATGAGCATACATAGTTTGACGGACAAGTAGGACATCCTATCATCACATATGGGCTGATTGCAATGATTGGACAAACATTTTATTGTCCTGCGCCTTCCACAAAATATATATATTCAACTAAATATATTTAGACCAGTTTAGTGATTGTTATCAGGATGTAGAGACTTTTAACCAGCATAACAAAAATGTTTCAGAAATAATAAATAGCACCCTATCAAGTTAACTTCCTTGTAAGTGTAGCCGGTGATTCTAAATGGCGTGAATGTAACAATCTTTCTAATAGACATCTGAAGGGCATTTAGGAGATGATATAAGTGTTTCACTGGCACATTAGTGGAAATGGATGGTATAATAAGATTAGGAGAGCATACAGTGCAGTTCAGAGGGAGGCCAAGAAGGCGTCTGTATTTAAACGCATTCATGTATTCAAAGGAGTGCAGCTGTGTGCGGTCACCCCTGTTAAAGAGAAACCCTGATGCCTTTGTGGGGGACAGTGGGCGGGGCCTGTGTCAGAATGATGTAATCCAGAGACCACCCCATTATTTATGCAAACTTCACCTTTTACAATATTTCACTAACATGTCCCGTATTTTACTGTCTCCAAACCTATTATTATGGGTTGCCTTGCTGAATAAACTTACCACGCATGTTTGTTACATCAGAATTTGTTGTTTAGTAAGCAGATATTTTTCTATGTGCACATATATAGATTGTTACAGTGTGGCATGGACTAATGATCAATACATGCACTTAGACAACCACGTTTGGCTTTGATTGACTAAAAGACAGCCAGAGAACTGACACCACCAAACCTCTGCAGAGATAAAACCCATCTCCACCCATCCTAGAGTCAGAGTCTAACAGCTAATCTAAATCTGATTATTTAAAAGCATTTTTCATGAACGTTTAACCAGAACAATTGAGTGAATGGATGCAACCCTTGATTGATTAGTTTGATGACACATAAAATATATTCATTACAGCAATGGCAACAATAATAGACTTCAAAGTTCATAAATGTGACCATGAGTGTCTAAAAACTGCTTTCAGATGAAGAATAGCAAATAGACTGACTTCTTTTATGCTGATCTCCATTGATTTCTGTTTTTTCCGTCACAAATCTTTCCTACAAACATCATTAAAACACTTATACTGTGACTAAACCAATCCTTATAATATTCTTAAATACTGCAGGCAAAACATAATGAAGTTACATTTTGTGGAAAAAATTAAGACAGCACCAACATATTAAAGCAAAAGTACTCGTCACTGGTTAAATAGATTATTCTCTTTCTCATCAAACGCGTTAAAAATATAGATAAACAAACATGTTGTAAATAAATACACAACTTATAGAATATAACATGTAACTAACCTTGCTCCGGTCCCCAGTTCACCTGTTTCCTTGGATTTTCTAACGGGAATTTCATTATGGACACGTCGCCCTGAAGGGCTTCCGAAATTAATACGACAATAAAGCTAATTAAACAACATTAATACAAATCAAAGACACCAGATTACTGCACATCCTCGATTCATTTTGGCTATTCCGTCCTTTAAAACACGCACAGTGTTACCGCAAACCCAACAGCGCATTGTGTGCGGTGGTACCCTAATGATGAGAGATGCGCGTCGCGATCACGCCTCACTCTCTCTACTGGCCATCAATATAAGACCACCCAACCCATCACAAAGTCATTTATTTCACACCGTCAGCACTTTGAAGAAACCACATGAACCAAAACTGAAAGAAAAAGAGCAAACGTGGTAATAAAACGCAAAAATCGGGTGTTCGTAAATCTCCTTTGTTTCAGTATCCCATCCTTTGTTCCGCGTATCCTTTACGCATTTAGTCGTATAAGAGCTTTTTATTCATTCTCTGGTTGTTATTATGACAGAAGTAAGATGGTGAGGTGTATTTAAAGGGTTGTAGATAGGTTTACTCACTGATCATCGCGTTTATCCGGGTACACTGCACAGGAGCGGCTGGAGAGCCGGTTGGCACATGGACGGCAGGTGCGCGGAGGATGCGCGCAAGAGCCGCGCGGCGAATCAACGCGCACGGAGCAAATTTAAATCATTTACATAATAAAGTGTGTCTGTTAGCCTTTACGTATTGTTTTATAAGACAAACAACACACTTATAATAATAATTTGCATACCAATAGATAATTATAATAGTATTAGCATAATATTTAAATCAATATTTTAATAATATACATAAGATATCATTTAATTATACATATTTTATTTGTGTCAGTTGCTATTTATTGATGATTATAGGATGAAATATATATTTTACATTCTACTGTGTTTTAAATGTACATTGTAACAGTAAATTTAATGTAGAAGATTGCTCCTATAAAGATACATCCAAATATATAATGTTTATTAATACTTTTTTATTAAACCTTCATAAGGTCAAACTACTAGAGCTCATTTTTAGATTAAAGTAATATTAGAGCCATACGTTGCATTTTACTGTTTGTATATCTTATACTAAAATATTAGGTTGCCTAAATTAACAATTTTTCTACAAATTAGGAGCTCATAGGCCCTTAACAATGTCTTGTTTGTCCTTTTTATTCCCCAGCACAAATGTTTGTGCTGAAATTTAATGCCAGCCAGCTGTGAACAACATGCATTTCATTATATTAGCATTTTATTATCGTAACAGTCTGTCTCATGCTTCGGTCAGTTTTATGACATCACATTTACAGGAACAATGATTTCCATCAATCATAAGACTGCTGAGATCAGCACTTTATGTATTGAGCAAGATTCACACAGAGACTCTCATTAATCATGTATGAAAGAACTGCTTAAGACTCAGCATCCATTAGTCATGATGTTACTACTGAATAAAATCAGAACCAAATGTGTCATTTTAAATGAAATGTTCAGTATCAACACATTCCTGGTTAAACTGTTTAATCCTCAATGTTGTATTTTTCTACATGTTAAAAACATGTTACCATTAAACTATATACACTTACTTAAAGTTTAAAAGCATTTCAGAATTTCATCATTGATATTTAGGCAGGTCTGAGGTCTACAAGCATGTGAGGGGTGAACTGTGTAAAGTGAGTACACAGCAAACGATAGGTTGTACGAACGTTTCCCTAACGTTTCCATCCAATAATATAAACGTGATTTTAAAAGTTCTTGGGCCGTTCAAAACGTCCGTTTTTAAGACGTTGTATTAACGTTACTGTTTGTTTATGACAACGTAATTCAAACTATTTTTAATTCTGTAATTTATTTTTTTATAATGGCAGAATCGAAGCACGTGCGTGATTGCGTCTCCTGGGACAATGACGTCAGACGCACGCATAGCAACCATCATGGCGGTGCGAAGCTTGACTGTAGCGAGGTTAGCCAGCAAAACATATTAGAACAGTGATATCTGTAAATTAACAACCAAATGTTTATTTATTGTGTATTATTGTTACGATTGCATTACCTCACGTCCTTTATAACTGTGTGATATGGCGACTGCGTGTAAAACACGAGTGTTATGAGGATGGGAGTCTTACTGGAGTCCCTCACCATGGATACAAAACCAGGTAAATGATGTTAACTAACCTAAATCTAATAATATTTAAAACACGGATCAGTTTTAACCACTTGAGTCATTATTTGCGCTTTATGGCTTTTTATTTAAAGCACGATGTAAGAGTTAATGCAGTAAATCATGTTATCTCACAGCCTTAACAAAGAGAGAAAAAGTGCAAAATGTATGTATCATGTTTTTTATACAGGGTAGCAGGATTATCATAACTTTTAGACGTGTTTCATAGTCACAATATGTTTACTGTAAACTACCTTAGACTACCATGCAAATAATGTTGTATTTAACTTAGTATGTATTAAGTATCATGACCTGTATCAAATTACCATGGTAATATCATTTTAAGCATTTACTGTACCATGATAACAAACAGTGCTGTTCTGTAATGTAAGTTTGTTGTAAATGTGATCTATAACTGATGTTAGTCGATTATTACTGAGTATTATGACCTGTAATGACTCTGTTATCTTTTTTCAGGGTATTGTCTTGGCTCAGCTGGTAAACGGATGAATCAGTACATGGTTGAAGCGCACATGTTGTCACATTATAAAAAACTGTATTCAGCTAAAGGTAAATCTTAAAAGAAACATGACTGTTTCTTTGGCTTTATATATTTTTACACGCTGATTGTTGGAAAGTGTTGTTTGGTAATTTCATCTAGCAATGTGTTTCCTTGATGTTTGTGTGTCTTGTTTTCCTGTAGCTGCCGTGGACTGCTCTATGCCTAAAAGCATGTGTTGTAATGTCAAATGTAAGTGGAAGCCATTTTACAATTCTGACGTGTATACAGTATGTTTTTCTTTGTAAGAGGTACTAGGTTACAGTTACGGACAGTACAGAGCAAAAACTACAGAGCATCTCATGTGTAAATATGTTTCATTTTGAAATTGTTTTTGTTTGTAGATGTTGATCAGAAACGTCGTGAGCAGTTAAAGAAAGACACGCAGAGTCAGTCTGGAAGATCTGATTCACAGAGGAGCACCAGGGTGAACTCAAGAACCTCATGTTCTTCTAAGAATGTAAGATGTTTCCTTTATTACTTTAGTTATATGGAAATCGTAGAGCTGTTCAGTCTGAATCTCTTTATATTTGATTTGGTTTCAGAGCAGAACTTCCGTTCAAGGTGATAAGCCCGCCCATCATTACCTGGACCAATCAGTGATGTCCTCCTCACCCAGAATCAGCACCTCATTCCATTCCAAGCAAATCGTGTATCCGTCTCAATCTGTTTGTACATCTAATAGCACAGCCAGTCATTTCCGGTCTGCTTCAGACTTACAGAGATTCAGAAGTCCAGACCCTCAGTGGCACCATACAGGCCATTCATCATGTGCAACTTCTGCCAGTCAGAGAAGATACAAAAGCTTTCAGGATCCAACACAGAAGACCTACAGCGGTGACATGCTGTTGAAACACTCTCATCGCTTCACGCAGGAGAAACCTTTCACACCGAGAACTCTGAAGTCAGATCACAAGTCCAAACTGTTACAGTATCGCTATTACACCCCCCCGAGGAGGAGAGAGGAAGATGAGAAGCCTTCGTCGTCCAAGATGCTTCGTCAGGAGACGTACCACGGGAGGTATTGCTATATAACGCCTGATAGTAAAAGAACTATAGTCTCATAGTTACAATGCATTCAGTTTGTAAAAACAGCTTAATTGTGGACATCTGATGATTGTTTTGTTGTCTGTAGCACAAGGTCCAAACAAAGCTTTTCACCACAGTTGCAATCAGCACAGGCAAGTCATTCTGTGAAAAATTAATATATGAATATAATCTATAGTACCACTCAGATATATAGAACTAGAGTAAGCAAAAAGCACACAGGTCTCTTGTTAAGACTTTTTATTTTGAACAGATGTTTAGTGTGGATCAGGAGTGGTCAGATGAAGAATCAGATTCATTCAGACGTCACAGGAAAACAGATTTTCTTCTGTCGTCCTCCAGGTAGAGACTCTAATATAAGTAATATTGAACAATAATAATCCAGCATTTGACTGTACGTGACTGTCACAGGTTGTTGTTTTAATGTAAACGCTGTGATGTGTGTGTAGAATTTCACCAGAGGGCATGAGGTCGCCAATAATGAGGAAAGTTTCAGCTGAGTGAGTGTCATTCACACATCTGTCAAATCTATGACAGTAACTTACACTGAGATCATATCACTGTTACCTGCTCGTGTTTTTGATTATAATGTTTCTTACCAGAGAAGAAGAATTACTGTACCTGGAGTTTATTACAGACGTGACCAATGAGATCTTGGCACAGGGTCTTTACTCAGACAGGTGTGTAACACACCGAGTTATTTTTGTGTTGTTTTATGGTTTTAGGTGAGTTTTTTATAAAACTAATGAAGTGCTTTTGTAACAGAGTCCTGAAGCGCGTGTTTGAACGACATATTGATATGAACAGACATCGATTAGATGAGGTGAGAATTTATTATATTTATCCAGTCATTTACATTTAATAATTCAAATGCAATTTAATTACATTTGCAGTTGCTTTTTTCTGTTATATAATAATTATTATATGATATTTATTGATCTTTTCTTTTTACTATCACTAGAATGATTAAATCCACACGCAGTTTTAATACTCTTCCTTACAATATTCCCAACAGAATAAAATGCGCCACCTTCTGGACAAATTGCAGGATGACATCCAGAGTTCCTCTGACGCCTCGGTTTCATTCCTGGGCATTGAAGAACCTGATGGTCTTTTACAACTGCAGCACAAATTTTCAAACCTTGGGCAAGAGCTGCCATCAGTTACCACAAATGATACTGATTTCCTTCCTCATACAATGTTTGATGATTTCAAAGGTCAGAGAGAGAACATCACACCTCCTCCATCATCCACACCAGTAAACAGCAGCCTGCTGGAAAGCTCCAGTCAACCTAATCTACAGGAAGTTGAAAAAGAACCATTAAATTCAGAGTTTAATCATAACACAGGCTGTGAAATCTCTTTAAATGATAGTGAACATCTCACCTGCACTGATGAGAAACACAGAAACGCTGAAGATGATAATGAGCTGAAGGAACAGGTCCACGAGCTTGAGAAAAGCATGACAGAGTTGTTAAATGTGTCTGAGACGAGGACGTTTGAAGATGAGCAGTCGACAGACAGACTCAGTGATGATGAGTTTTAATCTTTTCCAGTGTTCAGTGAAACTTCTGTTTATGTCTTTATAACAACTGTTATGTTTGCTGTTTTGGCAGAATTTTAGGTTTTTGTTTCTTTTAATATTGTGTTAAATGATTTAACTGTTTATTTCTAAACACAAAGGCCAAGTGTGTCATTCATGTGATTGTCATAAAGAGCCATTTCAGTATTTTACAACACTGTTTTCTGTGGTGTTACAGTCTCGTTACAGTAAGAGACAGTACTACACCTCAGGTAGTCAGGTTAAGATTTAAATACCACACAGTGCCGTGTGAGAGGTCAGAGGTCAGTTTAGTTTGTGTGTTTTAGTTAATGAAGAGCAGCAGTATTATTAGCACACAGGACACAGAATTCTGGGTAAGTAGTAAGTGTGACACTGAAATGTACTGTATGAATTTTTAACTATATATATATAAATTATACAATAATTTCTTTGTACCTGCTGATTTATCTACTGTGTTTATTTTGTTGTCATTGAAAAAGGTAAAAAAAAACTGTATTTTATTATTTTGTTTGTTTGTTAATTTTTGAATTGTTATAAAAGTAGTCCATAAATATCTAAATTGAACATGTTTAACATGTTTAAATATTATTTGTTTAAATTTACAAACGTTTGTTTGTGCTGCATATTAGCAAATGCACTATTCACACGTATAGAATGACAGATAAACTAGACAGAGTGTTTTTAACCATTAGTGACTTAATACACTGTAGTTTTGCTTAATGATGTTTGATAACAAATAAAAAAACATATCATTATCAACTGTTTTTGTTTGTACCTGGTAATGAAACAGAACTGAAACACTGTATGATTATGGAAATGTATTTTTATTTTTAAATTACTTGTAATGTTATTAAAACTAAATAGATTATTTGTATGACAATTTATTGATTTGCTGTGCATATTATACTTTAGTTCTTGGGAAGGCATGATATTAATCTAACCACACATTTCGCTATGTCTCTTCCAGTAATGTGCAGACATGCAAACATAGTTTCACAGGCAAGTAGGACATCCTATCATTGCCTTCGGACTGAATGCAATGATTGGACAAACATTTTATGGTCCTGCTAAGATAGATAATAGTCTAAATACATATTTATATCACATAGTGATTGTTATTAGTGGATTAAGATAGTTTCAACCAGCATAAAAATGTTTCTGGAAACAACCTGCCTTTAAAAACAATTTAAATACAAGCTTAGTAGATGACAATGTAAAAAACCCTCAAGAGATAATCAAACGTCTTATTCATCATTGCACATTTACAGTAATCCTGTGGTTTACTGTAGCAATACTGTACACATCTACAGTCACATGACTTTAATGCAGGCGCATTCATTCCATACATTCCCAAACTGTGACGCAATGCGCTCAAAAGCGTGATCTGTATCAAAGCTCAACTCGACTGCTCACTTCATACATTTCATCTCAGTCTGCGATCAAATCCGACCATGTTTTCTCTTCTACAAACATCTGGACTATTTTTTCCGCCTCTAGCAGAAGTTTTCATGTCTCCACTGAGCGCCAACCTGCGTTCACCCTCAATGGGTGTGTGAGAAAATAGACCCGCGGATGGTTCAGGGCCGGATCTTCTTTGCGCTGGTATTCCGGGCGGATGTGACGCAGCAGCAGAAGTGTGACCTAAAGAACCTCAAACATGCGTCAGTCCCGAAAAAAACAAACTTCACCAAATATCGGATTATTTTCATCATAAAGCTTCATTTCTGCATCAAAATCCTCCATGCTTTAAATAAAGGACACGATAAAGCGGCTAGTTTGTCAGGTAAGCGATGGCGAGCTGTTAAAATGACACTTTTTGCCAGATTTTTTCTAAAAGTGTTAGCGGAGTTAGACGTCGCGCGATCCTGAAACGTTATTTGTTATCACAGCACGTTCATCTGACAGAAATATGATGTATTTATATATTTGACGTTATGTTTGAAGAAACTTGATCCTAACGCATAACATTGCGCTTCTGTGCGGGTTTTGTGGGCGTTTGTGGTCACTTGTTGCTCCAGAAGTCAGTCCGACACTTTGTGTTTGTTTATATTTAACACAAGCGACACACTTTCTGTAGATTTTAAGAAAATAACATATATAACAAGTTTACTGTGCTTTTATATGCAAGTTATTACAGTTTAAGGGGATAGTCGCACTAAACCACTATCTTGCGTTATGTTTTTATTATTTTATTCTGTTTTTTATTATAGATAGATAGATAGAAATAGATGAGCAAAATATGAGCAATAATTTGCAAAACAAATTATTATTATTTATTATAATATTATTATTATTTATTATTAACAAATTATACAATTACCCTGTATAAATTAATACACAATGCATTAAAGGTGGTTGTTTGTTTTTGTCCTGGTTGTCTTTGGTTAACTTACTGCTTTCTAAGTAATATTTGATGCATTTATTTGTTTTGCTTCACATTTACATTGGACATCATATGATGACCCTACGCAGTACCACAAATATCCATACATTAAAACATGAAATATATTAATATAACCATGAGCAGAATAAGCCCAACAATTCCATTTCTTTATAATTGTGCTGCTCTGAACATGTAAGTTGTAAATTATATATGATATAACAGAAAAAAATGTGATTTATTAAACATTGACTAAATGTTACAAGTTTATTTAGCCAAATACTACATCTGAGCTTGTTTGGACACGCAGACAAAAACAAAAATATTAGTTTTCAGTTTAACAGTTTGTTAAAGATAGTTTAACAGTTAATGATTTCAGCCTGTTTGCATCTTTATTTATAATCTGGTTTTATTCAGGTTACTGTATTCTGTTTTTTATTTCAGGTTCATCTGTTTGTCAAGTGGCTTTGTATAATCCAGCACCTCTCCATGGATTAACTGTAAAGAAACGTTGAATCAGATCATTCTGCTCAAGGAAGGTCACGGCACGAGTGAAACATGCCCCTTCCGTTCGGATTAAAACTCAAGAGAACCAGGAGATACACCGTATCCACCAAAAGCTGCCTGGTGACCCGCATTCAGCTGCTCAATGGAGAATATGTGGAGTTCACGCTGTCGGTGGAGAGCACTGGGCAGGAATGCCTGGAAGCTGTTGCTCAGAGACTGGAGTTACGAGAGGTAGGCAGCCTACCTCATAAACTTAGTTTAATCTGGTAGAAATCACCTTAACACACTGTGGGTGTGTTTATTTTAACCTGCTGGCACTGTCGAGCGTCTCAGCTATTCTAGGGCTGTAACCAAACTGCTGTCAAACATCTAAAGTGTGTGTGTGAGAGAGAGAGAGAAAGAGAGTGTGTGCCAGGAATTAAGTCTGGGTTGTGTGCTGTTCATTTTATTGCATCAGCTGAACAAGTCTGAATATTTTTCTCCAAAATCCAAATTTCTTACCATCAGTAACTAGTTATTGTTCCTCAGCATCGGGGTACGAAGGTTTCTGGAGTTCAGAGATGTTACCTGTCAAATGTCTTACGAGTGTCTTATTTTCTTTAAATCAGCACTGACATGGGAATTTTTGCTTTGAAGTGTGTGTAGTAAGAGACTGATTGAATCATTTAATCTGTTTTAGTGGTGAGTTTGCAGGAATGATGCCTTATGCATTATTATTATCAGATGACATTTTGTTTACAATAATGTCCATTCATTTTTTTTTGGTTAAAATAAATGATATGACAAGTGTACATATTAGATGCTGTAATTTTACTTTAATCTTTTATACATAAGTTTATCAGCATTATGCTTTTGTAAAACACTGTAAAAATATCATAACAGTAAAAATCTTCACTGTAGTCATCCTCAGTGTTTTAGCTTTTAAATCAAACGTTCCTCCACGCAGCAGGTTTGATGTTTCAAACACCTGACATCTCAACATGATGCATTTAAATCAGCATGTTTACATGTAAAAACTATCAGTTGTTTCAATAGAAATGCGTTTAATATGTGTGATTAATAACTTAATTATTAATTAGTATTAAGTGAGATTAATTATCAGCTGCTTGAAATGTCCTGTCATCACCATTCCCAGCCAATTTCTGTGATTAAATAATGTGTTAAATAATCTTTTCTTTCAACATAATGGAAGTATTCTCTTGTGAAAAACATCATCTTCACTTGAACGCTTTGCTTTCTGCTCTGTTCTTCTTTCTCATGAGAAATTCTGTTCATTCTTCAGATAACATATTTCAGCCTCTGGTACTACAACAAACAAAACCAGCAGAGATGGATTGATTTGGAAAAGCCACTGAAAAAACAGCTTGACAAGTACGGACTGGAGCCCACTGTTTACTTTGGAGTGGTCTTCTACGTGTTGTCTGTTAACCAGTTGCAACAGGAGATAACCAGGTTAATGACAGAAATATATCCTCACTCATTCCTGCAATTGTGTGTTAAAGCCCATTAATTCGGTTGTTTTTCCTTCACACAGATATCAGTATTATCTACAGCTGAAGAAAGATATTCTGGAGGGGAAAATTCCCTGCTCAGTTGAACAAGCCATTCATTTGGCCAGCTTGGCTGTGCAAGGTATTCTGATTGTCTGGTTGGCAGGAGATTTTGAGATTGATGTG
>JAZGTK010016670.1:0-12621 GCA_036877625.1 Ambastaia sidthimunki
AGGGTCAAAGGTTAACAAAATGCCACCGGAATGGACAAAAAATGAAAGGAAAGAAAGTGGAAGGACAAACTACCCCGTAATAATTTAACTTATTTATTTTATTCAAATAAAAAATAACTAGTTTCTATTATTCTATTCTTGGCTAAGCTAAACATTATATAGAATAAAACAAGTTTATGTTTGTAATTTGTCCAGTATTCCAGTATTTGACAAAATAATTTCTTTATATGGTTATAAAAAAACTTAATGATAAGACATCACATGTAGAAGACAAATGATGACCGTATTTAAATATTAAATATGTCTAAGTTAATTTCTGACACAGGTTTGTTTTGTGGCTTTTGGGGAAATCGGCCAAACATTTTGTTGTTGCAGTTTATACCTCTGTGGTTTTCTGTTTCTTATTAAGTGCAGGAAAAACTCACACCAACACAACACCTGCACAAATACCAGTAGACAACAAACCTCACATTCTCTCATAGCATCCGTTATATTCTACACTTAACACTGAATAAAACATGTTAAAGGCAGACGCAGGTTAAAGAGAAATCCTTGTTTTTATGTATGTACTGTATTGGTGTTTTATGCCAAATGTTTGGAATGTTACTGTACGGCCAGTTTTATAGTAAATGTGTAATTTTATAATACTGTATTTTAATATGGTTTTAAACAGTTATGACATTACAATAAACATTTACGTCAAACAGAGTGTCGTGCCATTTTACTAAAAGTAACAATTTGTGTTGGACAGATACTTTATTTACTTTATTGATCCCACTTGGGAAATTAAGGTAAGCAGCATTACAAGAAGATTTGCCTGTAGTTTCTAATATTGACAGAAACACCGACCTTTAATCCTCAAAAGCTGGGGAAGACTTTCCATCTTTTTCCACATTACTTTTCCATAAACAGGCACTTTCATCCAAAGCAACCTACAAGGTGAGGAAAACATTGTCTTGGTAGTTTTCAGAAAAAAACAATATATGAGAAAACAAAGAGAGTGTTCAATCAACATTCATTCACCGTTGTCTATTTAAATCTTAGTTTACACCCCCATACAACCCTGAAGCTGTTAGCAACACATACAGCAAAAACCACAGAACAATGATGCCTTATTTGAATAATGGTTTAACTGAATAGTGCGTTTAACTGCTTGAAGAGGAGAAAGTTACATTTTAGGTGACTCTAATCTTGCACTTTAAACAGCAAAATATATTTGTAACACATGTTTTTTATTTGAGGTCACTGAAACAGAGATGTCAAATGAGCAACAGGGTGTGAATTACGAAACGCCTCTGGGTTCGACCTGTCTGCATGTTTTTAAACGGTGGTTTCAGATTGAGTGAGAGGTAGATACAGCAGACACAAAAAAAACAAACTTCCTTGTCTTGTCTGTGTGACTTCTGCTTTGTTCTGACGGTATGTATCAAGCTTCTCTCTTTATTTGATTAAAAAACTTTCAAAGACTTGAAATGCCTTCCTTTGGTATGATTTTACAATGTTCACATTGTCTGTGGTTTCTGTGCCAATGTTAAAAATGAGCTACAGTTATTAATATTTTGTATCTTGTAACTAAGTGTTGCATAAGAGGTTACACACAATGCGAGTAGTTTTTATTAGTATACTGATACTAAATCTTTTAACAATTAAAATCTCTTTTGGTGACATGAAGTGGTTTAATCACATTTCTCTTTGACCTTAAGTATGTTTTCTCACTAGGGACCATGATGAACACCACAGTGACGCCCGCCATCAGCAACAGCACGGTGACCCCCAGCCCCGCTTCCGCTCACTTTTCGGAGCCCTTCAGGGTCGCCCTGATCATCATCTACTCCAGCGTCCTTCTGGTGGGCATCGCGGGTCTAAGCCTCATGATCAGCTTGTTAAAAACCAACATTCGTTCTGTGACCACCATCGCCTTCCTCAACCTGATGGTCGCCCACTTTCTGTTCTTGCTTACCGTGCCGTTCCGCATCTACTACTACGCGTCCCAAAAGTGGGAACTGTCCCACGCCCTCTGCAAGGTGACCAGCGCCATGGTCCATATACACATGTACATCGTGTTCATGATTTACGCCATCGTCCTCACGGTGCGTTTCCTGCAATTTTATAAGAAGACCCAGCGCACGGAGTTTTACCGGCGGCTGCATGCGCTGGGGGCGAGCGCTGGTCTCTGGTCCCTCTTGATGGTCGTCATGCTGCCCACCGTGTTGTCTCATTACGGCCATTTGGGTAAATCCGCTACCGAAGAGACACCGAAACAGTGCTTCAACTTTGACGATACGTTACGTAACCAAGCCATCTATGTCCTGAACCTGCTCATAGCCATCGTTTTTGTCACCGTGTCGTGCGTTCAGGCCTGCATCCAAACCATCATCATGCGCGCTTTAATACGCAAATACGGACCCACCTGTCGCATCCAGCAGGAGTTCTGGTCGCAGATGAAGAACCTCTGCTTTGTGCTCATCATGCTCATCTGCCTGGTTCCTTATCAGCTGTTCAGGATACATTATCTGAAGCACACTACACAGCTTCATGAGGTCAACGAAGTGTTCCTGGCCATCACTGCGCTCACCTGTGTGGACATGTTGACGTTCGTGGGGAAAGGCGTGTGTTTGGTGTGTTGAGTCTGCGGTTTATTAACACTATCAAACAGCCCCATGTGCGTTTTGGACATGCGATTGGTGCGAAACTGGACCGGGAAACTAGATGGACAGCGAAGGTAACCAAGATGGAAGATGCAAACCCAGTTTGTTTACCATGGTAACCATGCATGTTCCTTCTAAACACCATTTGCATTTGCGCATTAGGTTTTATCCAAAGCAAAAGTGCATTCTGTGTATAGTTTACATTATATTATAATGTACAGTTTGCAGTGGATCAGAAACGCCGTTGTTTGAAGTTATTGTAACTACAATAAATATGTGGCGATCTGGGAATAGTCGCCACAGTAACTGTAAAGGTGTTTAAAGACTCATTTTTTCCAAAATAAAAGCGCCCTAAACAGTGCAAATAGCAATGCATTTGTTAAAACTGTAATTTTTTTTAAAACAAGTAACGTAAAAAGTTGTTGTTCAGGAATTTGAGGCTTGTGTCAAAAGCAGATTTATTGTCTAAAGTCTAAATATTGTCTAAAGGTTTTCATAGTGTTTATAAAGCTACATGTGGCAATAACCTACATGATATAAACTACTAACGATCAATCTTGGAAAAGGAAATTGATCTTAAGTTATGTAGAATATGTTATGATAGACCAATGCAGTAGCCCTCAAGAAGATTTTAAGTGATTTGGCGCCCTCTTCTGGTCAAATAAAGACCAAACCTTGGACATTATAGTAAATATATAAAACTTATGTTTTGTAAATTTGTATTTTTCCCGTCCGGCTTTTAACTAACATGTCTGTAAGCAGATTATTTACTTCTTTCCTAAAAATACAAAACGTCTATTACGAATGTATTTTTACCTGTCCGAATGTATTTATTTTGCTTAATAAATATACAAATATTTATATAAATCCCTTTTTTGTTTCTTTGTCAGGAGGCTAAATTTGTTATTGCATTTGCATATGGCTTGAACGCATAGGAAACACTAGTCATTGGTCTGTTTTATTGGGACTAGTTACTGTTTAACATCTCCACCCAACTTTCAGTTTGTTTAGTAAATCGATCTAATGAGGCTCCCCCAACACCACCAAATGTATTAACCAATGTGAGGCAAATGACATTTCAAACACTTTATGTACTGTCTGTAACAGCCTAAACTGTTATTTTAGCGTCCTGTTTTTGGCACATGTTTTTTGGGGTGTTTTGGATCAATGCACATCGTAGCCGGACAGGAAGGTAAGACCCAAACTTTGAGTTGCGGTCATGTTCATGGGTCTCATGTACCAAACCACCCCTTTCATTTTGGATTTAACCCTGGTTAGCTGGTTTGAAATAATTCTTTATACATGTTGATAGGCTTAAAAATCAATGGCTCTGTTTGAACAGTAAACATGATGGTAACCTGTTATTCGAGTATTTTAAAACAAAGCTAAATAACCCATTTGTAATTTACAAATACTCCGTGCATGTATTCAATTATAATGTTAAAATGACACCTGCCCCTATTTCTGGTTTTGACATTGAAACGAAATTAGTTTGAATCTAAAGTTTTGGACTAGGTGAGAGTTTGATATATAATAGCTTTTCTGCATTGCATAAGAAAACATTGTTCTGAAACGGATTTAAAACATGCAAAACACAGTTTTAGGTCTTAAAGTTTTTCCCTCGTGATGAATTAAATGGTCGCAATTTCACATTTACGCTTAAATGTGTTTTAATATTGGAATTCCGATCAGGTTCGTTCTAATGTGAATTTTAAAACACAATTCGGATTAATGGGCTAATAAATGCAATTCCTTGATAAAGTATTTTCCAGTCCTGTGGATATTTTACCTGCTAAGCAATTCTTGTTTGACCTTGAAGTTATTTTACTTTTGAAATTGTATAATAAATCAATCGCGATGCAGAGAGTATATTTAAATAGGAAGTACATAGCACGTGTTTGTATGCATGTGGCGCAATGCATTAAACATATACGGCACTAGATGGCCTTGCTTTCCAAAACTGTTACCACGTGAGTATTTCGGGCACTTCCTTATTTAAACATTGTTTGCTGAAGTAAAGTTAAAATCTAACCATCAGTTACAGTGTCAGAGAAACCCTGTACTGAATTTAACAGAAACAGATACTCCATTGAATATAATAGATTTTTTCTCACTATGTTGTCTTTCTGTTTTTGTTATGAACTCTGTGTTTGAACAGCCTGTGGTGTTATATATCTGTACTGTTTGACTTTCCATAGGATATATGAGGGCACTGCAAGGTGACAATTAAATCTACGCGTTTAAAAAGGTGTCAAAAATGTCATGGAAGAACTATTTTTGGTCTCTTGAAGGTTCTTTTCGTGAACGGTGTTTAAACAACCATGTCTTACCTTGTAATAGTTTATCTGATAAAACCCTAAAGAGTAGTTCACCCAAAAATGAAAATTTGGTCATTATTTGTCCTCATGTTGTTTTGTTTGATTTTGTTTCTTCTGTGGACATTCTCGGTCACCATTCACTTACATTATAGGAAAAAAGATGAAAGTGAAAGTGAATGGTGACTGTAGCTGTCTGCGGGTTTGGTTAGTTGTCAGGGATAGTTTGGGTGAACTGGTCCTTTAAAGATATCAAGATGCAATCCACAAAGTATTACAATTTTTAAAAGATGATTGATTTAAAAAATTGAAGTATTAAAAAGATGATTGGTTAGTTAATTTCAGAGACAAATGTTGACAGCAAAGTTTTTTTTACCTTTTAGATAGATAGATAGATAGATAGATAGATAGATAGATAGATACTTTATTTATCCCATAGGAAATTCAGCTTATTGGCTTTGCATGTGTATGTATTGCCTCCTACATTTTTATATTTTTATTTTGTATATTTTCATATTTCTTTATGCTCAGAAAGATTTCTGTAAAATTTCTAAATTCATAAGGTTGAAGAATGTACATTTTAAACATTTAAACAAACAAATGCATACAAATAATTTTATAACTCACAGTGATTTGCAACAATGTGTCACAAGCCAAGAAAGTTGCACTATTCCATCCGTCTTTATCTCTGAATGGAAGCTCCTACAGATCTCTTAGATTCTGCGTTTAACATTATAAATGAGACGTTCGACCGTCTTTAGCACATTTTAATATTGAAAAGGTGCGTTAGTTTCAAAGAAACATCAATCAAAGAACAGGGGCTGCAGGCTGAGCAGTCACTCATGATACACCAATAAAATCCAAACGTGTTTCGTTTGAGAACACGTGGAAAATGTTGTTATCTCTTCATCCTGATAAGTATAGGATAAGAGGAGAAGATAAGTTCTGTGCAAGGAGGTGAGGAGTCCTGGTCAAAGCTCCTCCCTTGTCTTAAAGGAGGACAAATCAAAATTCTGAAGAGATGGTCATCCTGAGTTATTTCATCAGGAGACACTGTCCCCGGTTTAAGTAGAGACAGCCAAGCAGGAATGAAATTTTCAGCAGCCCCTGTCCCTAAACCCTTATTGGACATGGATGTGGCCAATTACTGTGAAGGTCTGGACCCAACGTACAGCACACTGGGCTTTGAGAATGCTGAGGTGCTTTATTCTGGGGGTGAGTGCTGTGCATGGAAATAGAGACTTTTTAAACATCTGTGTTTAAACATCTGTGGCTGCTGATTGGGCCAGTGTGAGCTCATGATTTCATCTGACTTAAATCTTTGTTCTCTGTATGTTGTTATTTAATTAGTTTCAAGATTGCTGTTAATGTCAAGTCATCCATTCTGACAGATATAAGTGTTAGTTTTGCATAATGTATGGCCAATGAAAAACTAAAATTCTTAAAGGGACAGGTACCATTTTATGGCTGGTTTAACTGAGTTTGGTTTTCGGGGTGGTGAGGGGTGATCGTCCTCCGGCAGAATCATTTACCTCGGCTAAAAAAAATCATTAGCTAACTGTTTTGAAAGACTGTCCATTCGGTTTAAAATTCAACAAAGGGCTTCGCAGAAAACTGGAGAAATGAATTCTCATTCAGTCTCAGGATTAGATATTGAGTCTTATGTGGGTTAATACCTGTAGGTGGGTTTAAGAAAAAGGAGACAAAAATTGTTACATTTAATACATGCTTTTATAAACTTTAATGCAGAAGTCAATGGTGAGGAACCTGTCATGATGATATTTTGTATCTAGCAGGAACTTCCTGTCCAAAACACATTCAACAGAGGACAGTCACGCTGGGGTAACGTGAGTTCCCCTCTGCAGCCCTTAATCCACTGCAGACCATTTGGATTCCTCCTGCAGATCTTTAACCACTGTGTCACCACAATCCAATGATGTCCTTAAATGTGATTTATCCAGGTCTGTTCTATATTAACCTGAAGCTGATCTAAAAAGCTGAGCCTGCAGAGATTTGTCAGTTATCTTTACAGTCCTTTACAAGCACATCTAAACACAGAGATAGAAAAAAGCCATAAAAAAACAGCAACAGAAAACTATTTAAAGGTACAGACACAAAACATTCTCAAAATGCCGGCTTGCATATTTTAAAAGTTCTTCCAAAGTTATTAAAAACATTTTTTGCTGTAGTGTTAGTAGAGCATTTTTTAAATGTAATTTATAATATCAAAAATGTTATTCCGAAGTTGTTAGTGAAACGTTCTAAAAATGTTATAGAATTCTAAAGTTTTTGAAAAATGTTCTTATAACCAAGCAAAAACTTTAATACAATGTCTAAAAACCTGGACATATTGAACGTCCCTTTAACATTCAAACCTAATGAAAACATTAGGGAAACGTTATTACAACCCTAAATTGTAAGCTGGGGTGGCATTCAAGTTAATTTTACACCACTTGGTGTTTTCAAAATTCTTCCACTGTCTAGTGAAGCCTGTAAAGTTTTTAAATTGGGGAAACTGTTTCCCGACCCCTTTTCCATTGTTTTCGTTTCATTTGAGGTACTGCCGCAACATAAAAGTATTTTTTCTAAAACCAAATACATAAAAACATGCGATGCTGACAGTTTTATTCACTCAGGAAAGCTGACGGACTGAAATTGCCTCGCGGTGACCACTTGTGCCCTTTGCTTTACGTTCAGGTTATATTTTATTCTGATATTTGATATTTATTCCGAAAGAGTCGTTTTGGGAATATACTGATTCAGAAGAGACTGCTTTCAACCCACATTAACATTTACCCGCAAGGTGTCAATATTCATCGAATATCTGCTTGTGTGATAAAACAGAGGCTAATCCAAATGAAGTCTGTCCTACGACAGCAGGAGGTTCCAATCAGACTCCACGCATAAAAGGCTGAAGTCCCCCGTCGCATTTCTTTTGTTGAAATGTTATGATTTCGGATGCACAAAGGAATGATTGATTTTTCATCCGTCTATATGAGCAGAAGGGTGCCGCTCTCTGTAGCATTAGAGGCTCTGTTAAAATCAGCATCTCTTTGTTCATATATGCAGAACTTTCTCGTTCTCCTCATTAGCTCTTCTGATTGGGAATCTGTGTGAAAGGCCAGGATTTGATACACGGACTGTGGAAGCGGATCATGAGACTAGTGTTTTTGTTTATCAGCCTAACTTTAAGTCACATGTTTAGTTAAGCAGCTAGAAGCTGGACTTGATACTGTTGCTTGGATGTGCAATGGATTCCCGATCAACTCATTTGAGATGATTAAAATGGTTCTCAAACTGGTGGGTTGTGACTCAAAATGGGTTGCATGTCTGTTCTGATCATGAACAGCAGGGAAAACTAATGCTAACGGCCAATGATATAATGGAACTAGCATAGAATCATGCACAGTTATAATAATTTAAATAGGTTTAAACAGCTTTTCATATATTTTGTTGTTGCTGTCAAAGGCTTTCCCAGCTAACAAGAACATTCTCAGAACATTGGCTAATGTTTTCTAAAAGTTCTCTCAAGGTTATGAAAAATGTTCTTGCAGTAAAGTTAGTAGAATATGTTTAAATGTTATATATCACATATCAAAGTCATTCTTAAGTTGTTAGTGCAACATTCTGAAAACGTTACAGATTTAGAAAAGTTTGAATAATGTTTTTGTATGTCAATAATGGGAACGCAATGTCTACAAAATTGGATGTTTTCAACATTCTATGAACGTTTAAAATAACATTTTTAATGTTTTTGTTACTAATGAAAACAACCTAAAATTGTTAGCTTGGTTGAGTCCAAAGAAAAACTAGTTTTGTGGCTTCAAGCAGTATTTTTAATGACAATACAATACATAAAGTTTTGTACAGTAAACAACTTTGGTACTGTGTTGTGTCACCACTTGATTTCTAATGTAAAATCTGTGTTCTACATCAAAACCAGCTGAGAACAACTAATCTAGAACCGTTCTTGTAAAAGCTTAGATCTGACACTGAGGACGCTCAAGTGATCCATCAAGCCCTGATTAGACTGAAGTGTTGTAGCAATTCCAGAAGCTCAGAAGCGTTCAGCTGCCAATAACAGTGTGTGTGATGGGCCGTTTCCTAACCATCACTGATGTCGTCTGCAGAGAACATGCCGACAGAGTCCAGTCAAGAAGAAAACTGCGTGAGCTCCAACTGCGCAATCTGTGGCGACAAAGCCACCGGGAAACATTACGGTGCCTCCAGCTGCGACGGCTGCAAAGGATTTTTCCGCAGGAGCATCAGAAAGAGCCACGTGTACTCCTGCAGGTACCTCAAGTGTGTGTGTGTGTGTGTGTGTGTGTGTGTGTGTGAGTACTGTGCAAAAGTCTTAGGCCACCATTACATTTCAGAAATAATATAATGAATATAATTATCTCTTTATTAGAATACAACCAGAAAATACAGGAAAGGTTTATGAAGTTTTAAAACAACTGAAAATGAGAAATTAAACAGCTTCTATAAACTAAAGTGGCTATTTTATTCTCCCTCATTTAAACCCACCAAACTAAAGATTTCAGGACCGTCTTTTAAAGAATGTGCTCAAGTTTTGTTCTAAAATTATTATTTTTTGTGTACTATTACCTGTATTTTGTGTTTGTATATTAATAGCTAGCTAGCTAGATATAGAAATATAGATTGTGTAGTTGTGTAGTTGTGTAGGTTAACCTGGTGTTTACAGAGTTTGAGATCATGATTTTAAACCTCTCGGCAGGTTTAATCGTCAGTGTGTTGTTGATAAAGACAAGAGGAATCAGTGTCGCTTTTGCAGACTCCACAAATGTTTTCGAGCTGGAATGAAGAAAGAAGGTAAACATGACGTATTTTGTATATTCCTTGCAAACGCTCCCATTCCTCACAGTTCTGAGCAGGCAGTTCATGGAATAACCAGGAAGAGGGAAGTCAAAGGAATAAAATAAATGATGCCATAAAACTTGCTCTGATTACACAAGGATGTTTTATTTATTGGATGTATAACCTTGGCTTAGACTTTTATGATGGGCGATCATGTGCTACCGCCTCACTTTCCGGGCTCACACGTTGTTCAAGACTGTGGTCAGTTAAAGTTTTACTTTAGTTTTCACTTAGTTTAAAAGTGTAACTAAAAGTAACCAAACAAGGCAATTGCTTTAGGTCAAATATTATTTTTTATAATCTTCAATTCAAGTTGTACAAGTTTAGCTAGAGTAAAAACTTGATAAGTAACATCTATTTAAAACACACACACACACACACACACACACACACTCACACACACAGACATTTGTGTAAACATTTAAACCAAAACTACACTGTGTCAGTGAAACCTTGTTTTTTGGAAATGTGTGAGTTTTAATGGAAGCGTGTCAGAGAAACACACCCATCATAGCTAATCAGTAATGACTGCTGACTGTTATTAGCTTACTAAGCAGTGAAGCTGTTTGTGTTTTTCAGCTGTGCAGAACGAACGCGACCGTATCAGCTCCAGGAGGAACGTGCAGGAGTCACATGACCTTCCACCAATCACGGCCCTCGCTCACGCTGAATCCCTCTCACAGCAGGTAAACTGTCCTATCAACAATCAAAGCACACACACACGATAGGTTTTTATGCTTTGTGGGAACTTTGCATAGAAATAATGACTTTTATACTGTAGAAGCTGTATATTTTATCCCCTAAACCAAACCCTCACAGAACCTAACTATCACATTTTTGCATTTTCAAAATAAACATTATTTAGTGTGTTTCATAATCAATTTCCTTCATGAGGACTGGTGGCTGGTCCCCACAATGTAGGTGTGTGTGACTTTTACTATTCTGGTGGGGACGTTTGGTCCCCCGAATGGTAGAAAACAGAGGAACATGCAGAAAATGGCTGGGGCTGCGCAGACACGTAAAAATAAGAAATGCGCATTTATTGCGCTATCTGCTGCAGAAACTTTTATTGCTTTTGAGCAATAAATCATGACCGTGATTGTCAATTAAAGCAAAGGTGTAAAGTTTTAATGCATTCAGCTGGAGATAAACAGACACAAAAGACAAAAATTAACCAGCAGTGGAGCCAATTAAAGAAATAAAGAAGGCCGAAACACAGATTTCCGGTGACGTTTGCATTTCTCAAAATACGTTCTGCTCGGCAGTCAATAACGACAATAGACAGATAATGAGTGTCATTTGCATGAACGTCAGGTCCTCGGAGCATCAGTCAGTGTCATCGACATTTCTAATTATTTGCCTGAGTACCCGTGTGAATTTGCTCGGAGAAAAGCAACAGCCCGTGTAAAAAATCCAGACGCAGTAAGTTCAGTTCCTGTCTGTTTCCTAGCAGATCAACGTTGCCAGTCCAGCGGGCCCTGCTGATGTTTCAGAGAAGAAATCAGCTACTGTGGCTGATGTGTGTGAGTCTATGAAGCAGCAGTTGCTTGTTCTGGTAGAATGGGCTAAATACATCCCAGCCTTCGGGGAATTGCCTCTTGATGATCAGGTAATGGCTGATTGAAAGCAATGCTAGCTGTGCTAATTGGGGAGGCCCTTGGGTTAAATTGCAGGGCTGTTCAGTGAAACTCAATGTTTGCTATTCACATGGCTGACTCAGTTCAGCCCTGTGTTCAGCACGCTCTGTTTTGCACAAAGTGTTAGTTTTCCCTTGTTTCTTGCTTTTATTGGACATGTACAACAAGAAGTTTTCGCCCAGAGATAAAACCGCTATCATCATTTATTCCCCCTCTCTCGTTTGACTTTCATTTTTAGTGGAATTTCAAATCCACTCATTTCCATGCAATTACAGTAAATGGGGAGTTAAAAGGTTTACTGTAATTGTTAAAACTGTAACTGATCAGATCAATACTGTTCTGCAAAATTTCACCCTGAAAGAAAGTTCAGCTTGAGTGTATTTTTAGATAACCTTTAATGTTCTTTAATGTAAAACCTCACCTGATGTTTTTGAAGGTTGGTTTATTGCGAGCACACGCTGGTGAACACCTTCTGCTTGGGGTCGCTAAGAGGTCAATGGCATACAAAGACCTCCTGCTTCTGGGTAATTGTTAATATAACGTCATTTTCAGTTTTTAACATAATTACAGACAGACGATCACACACACTCGGGTTTGACATCAGCAGGATGGTGATATATTGTTGCTTATTTCACATGCAGGTAATGGGTGTGTTATCCATCGAAACTGCCCCGAGCCTGAGATAGGTCGGGTGGCTAATCGCGTTTTGGATGAACTGGTCTTAGCCTTTCAAGACATCCAAATTGACGACAATGAATATGCGGCGCTAAAGGCTATCGTGTTCTTCGACCCTGGTAATTGCTAATAAAAAAAACCATTTTCCCAGCTAACAATTTTAGGTTGTAAGAACGTTTTACTAACGCTTTTTTAAAAATTTTTTTACATTTTTTTAGATGTTGTATTAAAGTTATGCATTTGGCTTTTCTCCAAAGCAACTTACAGTACATTTAAAGTATACAATTTATCAGTACATGTGCTCCCTGGGAATCGAACCCACAACCTTTGCGTTGCTAACACAATGCTCTACCAATTGAGCTACAGTAACAAATGTTCCACTAACAATTTTAGAATGAGGCTTTTGATATATGTGTTATATAATGTTGAAAAACGTTCTACCAACCTTACTGCAAGAACATTAGCCAA
>JAZGTK010016671.1:0-12620 GCA_036877625.1 Ambastaia sidthimunki
TTTAACTAGTCAGTATCCAGGAATGGATCTGTTCTATATTAAGCTTTAATCACTCTGAATGTAATATAATTAATTCACAAGTTACATTTTGTATATTTTACTCAAAAATTTAATACAAAAATTGGGATTTAGTGTAAAAAAATCAGGCCAGTAGCCGAGTAATAAAACTTGTCATATTCAGCACAATGTTTAATCTTTATTTTTTTACCAGACGTTCCCATAATAACAGCGTATTTACAATTTTGGCCTCAAAACTAATAATAAGCATCTCTTAGTCTCACATCATACTCATAAAAGGAAATGGTTTCTAACAAAATTCTTATGAGTGCTGAGGGTTCACTCATCAAAGAGGGGGAGAAAAATAAAGTGGCATTTTAAAGCTATAAATTGGGATGTCTTGCATAAGCTTCTAATTGCATGCCTGGTGTTGTCAAGACATTGTAAGGTGACAGGAGGTGAAACCCGAGTCGTGTTTTTTGGGGGTCTGGAATTTAAATGTGCTCTCCTCCTCTGCTCGTTCACACATACACACGAGAGCGAGTGGCAATCAAGCACCTCTCTGCGTGAGCGCAGACCCACACTCACCCATTCTCCCCGCTGCTGTCAATCCCTGTCAGAGTGTCAGGTAGTTATTGTGCCAGGAGCGCTAGGCCTGATTATTTATTTAAAAACTCATTCATTCTTCAACCCACCAAGGGCATTGTTTCTCCAAACCGGCTCAAGTGTTTCAGCGTGCAGTTGAAAGTCACTTTAATATAGCTCAGAATAAAGAAGTCTTCACTGAGGATGCACACTTGTATGCATATTATCCATCATCCGGACATCTCGTCATACAACCTCTCGTTCTATTTTTGTCATTATAAAGTATCTGAAATCCAGCTACTGCTCCATGTTTCTCTCAGTTTTCAACTTGCTGGAAACTATAAAAATGTAATTCTATTCTACAACATCCTTGGAAATGTCTACCACAGCCTGATGGTTGGTGCCAATGGAATAGTGCAATAATAATAAACATTTATATTTATATAAATCCATAAGCTGCTTTTATTCGCCTACTATCTCACAGCGATAGAAATATATAACGTGGACATGCATGGCAGCATTGCTTTCATTGGAAATGGAACTGTGTATTCATCACTTGGTCATTATATTAACAGACAGCAATAGCAGAGATTGTTTTGAATGGCAAAACCTTTTATCTTAATCTACAGAGTTGATGTGGGAATGTACATGCCTGGGTTTCAGGCAACAATGTGGCAGTCTATCTCTCTTTCAGAATGTGAAGCACTTTCAGTCTGAAAATACAAACGCTCCTGGGCTGCTGTATGTGCAAAGAAGTTTGTGGAATTGAACAAGCAACATCTGTTTATATCAGAGTATGCATTTATGTAATTCCCTAGAGTGACTAAAGAGCAAAACATGTTCTAGAGTACTAAATAAAGCACTTTTTTATTTTAACCTGATGACTAAGCAAATCAATGCATGGATCTTGTTTATACACAGCAGCAGCGAAGGCTTGTCAATCCCTTAATTCAATTCAAAATCTATGTTAGAGTTTCCTAAATCAATCTACCTCAATCCAATATTCCATTTAATAAAGCTTCCGTCACAGGAGAACAGTGTGCATGCTGGAAATCTCTGTAAGGTGTATGCCAGGCACAAAAACGGTTTTCTTCAAAACAAAGCAAGACAATCAATCAAAAGAAGACTTTCAAAGAATTTTACCAGTATGTTAACTGTTCAGTATCAAAAGGTTCACTGTGATTCTCACTCGTTGCAAGCCTTCGGCAAGTAAAACTACAGCAAATCCTTGTAAACAGGGGGCTGAACAATAAAATTGGCTTTGAATAAAGCTTTGAAAAAATGTACATATTCTATGTTGTTAACTTTTAGCACATATTAAGATGTCTGTTCACATCAGTGGTTGCAATTATTTGAACAAGTCAGGTTTGCAATTCAATAATATCAGAGGGGGAATGATAACAGCAATGGAAGGTGGACACCTACCACACTGCTGAGACTGGAAACCACTCCCTGTCTCCAAATGAAAATTAATCCCCCCAAAAACAACCTCATTAGTATTCTGCTCACACAGCCTCCAAACGTACAGAAGGGAGGTGGGACGGGTGTCGGAGGGGGAGCGTTTCTCTGCCAAATCCTAACTGATTGTACAAGCTCCTTACATCCAAAAAAATTCCACATTTTTCTTTCTTCCAAACTCCATTGACAGCTATTTATGTGTAGTAGCCCTATTTATCAATTATTTTCTTTTTTTGGAAGTACTTATTACTTTGTAAGACAAACAGAGCTGACAGGTGAGGTGGGACCATGTCTCTGTATCTGTCTGTCAGGTGGGCTTTAAAGGAGCACTGATCTACAAGAATAAATTATGTGGACATTATCATAACATGGAAAAAGATCCATTCAATCCAAGATAAATTACTTCTTGCTTTCAGCTGCTTTGCCCAACTGACATGCTTCTCCTTCTTTTCTTTCTCTTTATGAATATGAATATATTATTGTTGTCGTACACCTACATTTTAAATGGGTGGAGGTACAGAAATGTGGCTGTGTTACTGATACTGTCCATGTCAACCAAACGTGTTTTTACACATGCTGTTTGCTGGCATCTCTTATGTATATCATACTGGATTGCAGTGGGTGAACACATTAGGGAATTGGGGGGTTGTGGGGACATGGAGAATTGAATTGTGATTGGATGATGGTTTAGTTCTTTCTTTTTTTTTGCTTTCTTTCCTTTTCATTCCTTTTATGGTGAAAAATTTCCAATTGACCAATGAGTCATGCTTGGGGGAGTTTTGATTTTAAAATTAGATACTTCACAAATCAAAATAGCATAATTTCAGCTCTGCCTTCTAAAAAGATCTGTGCCGATATGTTTAATGCTCCTCCCCTTAATTCGCCTTGTTTGATTGGCCAAGTTGACCACAAAAGAATTGTTTTACCCATAATCAGAGTCACTCAAAACCTGTATCTCACTTATCTAGTGCATAATTTCAATGAAATGCATTAGAATAGGCTTGTATCCATATTCCAATCTTAAGCTTCTGTTGCATAAAACAAGTCTGAACCCTTGGGCTTCTGAGTGTATGATATTTCGGCAGCGGTATGCGGTCCCATATACCCAAGAACAATGTGTCAAAACATGCACAATGTAACTTTCATCTAATGTATGACATTACTATCATGAACAGAGTTGGGAATAAAGTGTGCAGCAATCTCAAAGATGAGAACTTTTAATGGTGCATGCTGAGCATCACTGTTAATACTGCTCATACTTAGAGTTAGTCATTTGAACAAAGGCCTGACCCAAAGAAATAAATAAGACACTGTTTGTGCTGCTGACATAATACTTCAATTCATGCAGATACTGAGGAGACACGTTTGAAACAGAAATACTTCAAAATTTGCACAAAAAAATCCTATGTAAATCCTATGTATCTGTCTTTACCCTTTTCTTATTACACATATTATGCATTTTTGGATGTGCATGTAAATTTAGCCCAGATTAGTTGGCTTTTTAATTGCAGCCACAGACTGTGACTACATCACATGTAGACACTCCCAGTTCTAGAAAAGAGATTGAGGGAGTATGTGGCTCAGTGGCCAAAGGCAAAGGGTGGAGAAGTCAACCACACTCTCACTTTTTTTCTGTTTCCAATTTTTTAGTTTTTGTCCTTTTCAAAACCTTTTAGGTTTGAATTGGAGGCAGTAGACAAATTAAGTTTACATTAGTACTCTTTACAAAGAATTATTACAACAAAAAGTAATAAAAGTATTTAAATTAACAAATGATTTGAAGTAGTGGTAAAACAATGCGTTTTCTAATTTCATTAATTATACTATTTTCATTGAGATTATTGTATGAAATTTAGTTTCAACAAATTTAGCAGGGAATAAAACAATGCAGTGGTTCTGTAAGTGTTACTTATTTTATTCACAAAACAGCACTTCAATCTAATAAATTTATCCACTGCACCTTTATAAGAACCTGTAAAAACAGCATAAGAAAATGATTAGTTCAGCAATTCAGTTGCATTTACAACTTCACAGTTTATGCATTCACATTATAAAGTCCAATCGCTGAGCTGGGACTTGAACCCTTGAACTGTGCGATACACCCACAAGAAGCAATCCAAAAATTCAGACATGTCAAAAAGTCATCTGACCATCTGTAATGACGGGTCAAAGGCACATGGATCCATCTGCAGCATTATTTATTAGAACAGCATAACAAGACAGGCAAAGGGTCAACAACAGCAAACAGGGGTAACACAGGAAATCCAAAACAAGGTTGAAGTCCAGGCATGAGATCAGGGCAGACGACAAACAACAAGAGTAATCCAAAACACAGCAAAAGTCAAAAAGGCAGGCAGCGAGTAATCCACAACAAGAGGCAGTCCAAGGTAATACACAAAAAACCACAGCAATGGTAAACCGCTCAGTAATGTTCACACAAGGCAAAACAAGACTTTGCCCCAAGCAGCAGCACAGGTGAGTTTATATATAGTCTTTAATGAGCGTAATGGCCACCACCTGTGGCGGGCGTGGTCCCAGCACGGGGTTCTGGGTAATGTAGTTCATGACACCATCTAATGCCAGTTGGGAGAGGTTAATCTCCCCCCATTTTCCCCTATACACTGCATAACGAACAATGCACAACAATGTTAAAAATTCTGCCTGACTCAAAAAAGTCATACGAAACAAAAATCAGCGCACATTCAAAAAATTGAATTTGAAAATCAAACAGTGTATGCCCGGCTTTAAAAAATACAGCTTTTGAATCAGTACAATTAGAGACTTCAGATAGCATTTGCCACAAGCACGTGCAGACATGTGTTCCAGCTATAAAAACTGTGAACTAACCGAAATACCCATTTAAATGTTAATGTTATAGCTAAACTGCGAACATATAAAAACACCACATGCACAAACAAAACACACTTGGTAACATAAACTGAACTGACAGAAACAACAATTTGAATGTTAACATTGAAGCTAAACTGTAAACTGACAAAAAAAACTAACAGTCAGCTCATCACCAAGTTAACTTTTGGTTTTAAAGGAAATGAATTAACCACCAGACCAGTCTTTTCTGTAATAAAAACAAAAGAATAATTAATGACCACTAAAAATGTTTAATTACAACAAAATCAGGGTTTACAGTGTATGCTCACAGTATTCCATTCTTTCTCCTCTTTATAAATAATTTACAGTGATCATAGTAGTGACACATCATTGCTAACCAACAATCTCTTACATCACCCTTTTACTCCCTTTCTGTCATTTTTCAGCAATGCAAGAGATTCCCGGTCTCTGAAGTGCTGATATAGGAGTAACCGCGTGGCCGTTGATTAATATCATGTGCATATTCTACTGTATTAGCTAATGATTCCTTCTCATGAAGAAGAAGTGAGGAACAGTATAGATCAAACACAAAAAGAAAAAAAAACTGTAAACAGAAATGTGCTGTTAGTGCCACTTTGCCATCATTGCGTCCCGTTTGAATGCTTAGCCAAGAATAACAATCCATAATTCATGAGTTGCTGTCTAGTTCACAGACACAAGTCAACGAAGCATTTATTATTCATTGGCACACACCTCACGTGCTGAATTCTCTATCAAATGGATTTGAGGCTCAGACCTTTTTTGTTGTTTTATTTCATTATATGTTTTTTTTTGTATCATTTGGTTTGAGTTGTCTTTTTCCTTTGTTTTTTATTTATTTTAATAATAAATGAAAAGGGGTGTAAATTATTAATTGGCAGGAATTAACAGTGATTAACTAGTATTAGCATAAAGAAAAAAAACGCAGGAGCTAAATTCTCTATAAAATAATAATTTCAGATAGGCCCATAAAATCCCTAGAACATCAGACTTGCATATAATATTTTAGCAATCCCACCGTGGCATGAACTGCATATAAACCTCAACAATTACCATTGTGTATTCTAATCTGTAAAGGTCACAGGTCATGTTACCAGCAGCCCTCACACGGACATCTATGCAACTTATGAAAACACATAATCGTTCATTCCAGACCTTTGCCTTTTTAATGTGCAGTAATTAACAGCTGTGAGAAACAAGGACATTTTTATCAGTTTTGTTGAGTGCAGGGATACAGGGGCATATGTTTGTTGCTTTTAATCTAATTTGAATAAAAATCGCATCTCTGATTTAGCTATTTATTTCCTCTGCACTCCTGACAATATGCACGTATTGGTGACCTACTTTTGAGTGAGCTGATTCAGCAAGAGACAGGAGGGTGCAGGGATTTGGGGTCCCTCATGTCGATCTGTGTATTGTGTTTCAGTGTGTGTCAAAAAGAGAGTGAAATTTAAAAATGTGTGTAGTAGGCTGTGTGTATCTTTGATTGCAGACACACTGGGTAATATCAGGAGCTGAAAAACATTTCTGGACATTGTAAAGCATACATATTTCTGTAATATAATTCATTCATTCATTCTGTAATATAATTCATTAATGTCACAGGCAATGACATTCACAATCTGTTTTACTGTGACATGTTGTTAAACAGTGTTTCAGGATATACAAAATGCAATGTGGGACTGGGTTTTATTCTTCAGGAATTAATTGGATCTATATCTATAAAGTAATTTATATATGATTGGAGAGGGAGGAAAAAGAGGGAATAAAAAAAGGGATTGTTGCAAGGAGTACCTAAACACACAATACCTGAAGAATACACAATAAACAGCTACTTTTTTTTTGAAAACATTTTTTTTTGCTGCATAATGCTGTGCTTATGGTATCTACCAACAGCAGCTAACCAGCCAAACCCTGATCGCTGGCTTGGTGACGTCAGTCAGAACAGGAAAGCTGTGCTGATTTTATGTTGATTCTACCAAAATTAATGTTCTAGCCTTCACCAGCACTTAAAATATAAGAAACCCATCAGAGAAACCCATCAGAGAAATCAGAGGGCATTTCCTCAGATAAATAGGAGTATAGCATGTTATCGGTCACTCAGGGACATTGTGGTCTGTACTCACTGATAGTGATTGTGGTTAGCAAAACACTGACTGGTTTTAGGGTGAGATATGCTTATATAACACCCTACATGCACAATTGTTACCAGCTGTTGCTTTATAGCTCCCAACTGAGAAAGTCAATAAGATTAATAAAAATAATGATAATGCATCTACAGTTATTTTCTAATGCCCAAGAGACCAAATGAATGAATGAATAAAAATAATAAAGATAGGCTTCTTTTTCCTATCATCTGACCTAGTCAAAACCCAATAGATTAAATAATCATGGAAACTTTGCACCACAAAGTACACAAGAACAATTCAAAAATGTAACTGTCATTTGATATTGTAACATTGTTTACAGCCAGAGTGTACTTCTGCAATGTGTACAGCCAACAGTAAATCTTAGCATGGGAAAATTCATTGCATTTATTTATGTTTATATCTGGGATCTCTGAGACCCCAAACAGATTTAAAATATTCATGGAGGACATTTGAAACACGCTGTCAAGTTGATATTTAGTTTATATTCAGTTCTCATGAGATTAGAAAATGTTATGAAGTATCAACATTATACTTCAATGTTAAGTGTTTTATGAAATATTAAACGGGCCTTGTGATCTCTTGACCTCAAACAAAGCATGAGGCTCTTGAGCTCTTATACACTGTAAGCTGTAAGGACAAGTTAAGAGAGAAGACCGAATGTTTACAGAATGTTTACTATGATTATAAAAGAAACTATTACAGTCTATCATGCTTAAAATACAAAGTTCTTTTAATGAGGAAATGACAACTGATAAACAGCACAGATGTGACACAGATACACGCAGCCATTAGAAAAAAGCTGAGAAACAAATGAAAGCAGAACATGTCTACCATTCCTTGCAGTCTTTCCCTGTTTGCTTTTGTTTTCTGTGGCCTCGGCTGATTCACAGTCTCATGTTTTTTTGGTGCTAGAGGATCAGAATTAAACAGAGTCATGTTTAATCTGGTTATTTTTGGTCTTTTTCCACTTCACTCTGTGATTATGATCAAATTAAGGGCACATTACACACAACACAATTGCAGACTTCATTTATATTAAATGTTGAAGCTTATGAACTTTCATGGTTTCTGGAATGCACTGCATGCCTATAAACATGATGTGCATGTTGAAACGCGAGCGAAACTGTGACAGCTAATGAAAGACTCAGGATGAGCAATACACGCTAACTGCACAAAAGTACCCAGATGACTCAACCTCTAGCACACTATGCCCTGCTCCGGATTCAATTAGAGAACTACAAGCCCTCTATATAATGGCACAGAGCATGCTAGCAGTAAACACTGTTCGCCTTGTCCTTTCCTGCTAGCTGCAGTAATGGATTAGCCACCTCTTGACCCCCTCAGCTACAGAGCGGTTGGTCTCTAAAGAGTGAGGTCAAAGGTCTTTGAATAGGTCCAGGTTCATTCTCGATCCCCAATGCTATTATGCTAAATGCCAAATTGTTTAACTCTTTGTTTGACCACCCCCTGTGTTCACCAAGTGTGTGTCTGTAATGGTAGTGAGGTTGATATTGTGAGCGCAGGAATGCAAACAATTATGGCATAGAGGCTGCGGTCTCCAAGGATTAGCAAATAGCTAGGTGATATAAATCAGGGTGACCAAATGGTGTGCAGTCCCAGCCTTGGTGAAATTGGCCATTATGCAACATAATGCATGTGATTTATAATAATAATGGTTCAGCACACAAGTGGGTCAAAATCTGCATGTTAGGACTTGAGGAACGAGGAGTATGTTTGCCCACAGGAGAAGATACAGAATTAAATGAATCCCAAGTCATCAAGGTAAACAGTTTACCAGTTCGTGAGCAGGTCAAAAAGAGCGAGAGTGAAATAGGTTTCTACATAGCTACGTTCTCAGAGTGAACTGTAAAACAAATAACTTTAGATCTTGATAGCAGAGACGTCATGTAATGTGTTGTGTCTGACCTCCTTATCATACAGAAAAGAAAATCTTTATATATTGTTCTTCCAAGGTAAAGCTGGTAACCTGCTGGATTTTATGTAAGCAGTAATTGTGCATGTTTTACAATGATGTATTGGTTGAAAAAAAAAAACATTCTAGACAAACTGTAGTAAAAAGTACAATCCACTAATTCAAAAGTAATTCAACTCCAGTCAGACTACCCTTTTAGAAAAGGGTACTAAAAGCACTACAAGCTACTAATATAAGTAAAAAAGCAAAAGTAACTAACCACACAGAAGCTGTGTAAGGGGGTATTTGATAGTAGTTACAATTAGATTCGATTATTATTCAAAATCAGACTAAATAAACTACTAATGAAACTAGACGAAAACACAGTAAAATACAATGACAATGGGATCCCACTAAGCCATAGGAAAAGGGGGTCCATGCACATAAAATGCTATTTTTTTTCTTAAAATATATGAACAGTTGTGGCAACTGTCTGCAAAACATCCTGGGAAGAAATGAAATGCTACACTAAGATAGTTTTAACTAAGATAATTTAGTTTAAACTAAGACAGGGTGTCATTCTTGCACAAAAATTAAACCAGACACAGCAACAGCAGAACACATATAGCAGTGTCTGCATCAGAAGGTTGTTCATATTTTGTTGTTCCACAGACCTACCACTTCTACTAGTTTCTTCTACACTCATTTCTTCTGTCTCTTCTCATGCATGCACCCACCCTGGGCATATCTGCCTACCCTTAGAATCAAAAGACAACACCCAGCAATCTGCAGTTCTAAACCAGGCCTTTAAAACATCAATTTCAGCTATTAAAACTCCATAGTTACAAAACTTTTCCAAGACCTGAGTCCAACCCAAGCCTGTAGAGCAGTCTAGCCCAGAGCTGTAGACCCAAGGGCTTCCAAAAGCAAGGTCAGACACCGAACTGGATTATTACATGACAATTAGGCCCTGGCAAAACAGTAGGGAGTGGTTTGTGAGTTTATGGACCTGTAAGTAATATGGGCCTGTTTGTTGATGTTATCACAAGGGGGGATTTGGAAGAGTTGCACAGCCCCTAGAGGTGTTGTGTGGTGCTTGTTGTAATCACAGTCTTGCTGGCTTTTGTAAGTCTATCTGCATGGACAACTCTCTTTGAAGTCCTTGTAATACCTCATAGAAGAACAGCAGAGGGGAAGGACAAGAGGAATCAGCAAGTCTGTTTGCCTGGTAAAATCCCACAAACAAAGAAGTCCTATCTTTTTGTGGCTTGCAGCAATAAAGCATTATTTATAGAACCATTAGTCTGACCTGCTCAAGGTCTTAGTATAGGTTAAACTTTTCACTTGAGAAATTGGAGTCACAGAAAAAAACCACCTGAAACAGTCAAATGTAAAACCTTTGAAAACTACAGACACGGGTTGTCATCAGCTGTCTGGATATGCAGGAAACATGTTTTCTCAAAGCTGAAATACTTTAAAATTGGCATGGCATCCTAAAAAATGAATCTATCATGTTGCAAGACACAGACAACATAGTTTAACGAGGTGTAAAGTCAATAATAATAAAATTAACAACATAATAAAACAGTAAAATGTGTTGTTATTCCTAGGAACATAATCTGCCACGTGTGAGATCCTAAAGTGCATAGCTAAATTGTGTTATATGGCTGAGGTCACAGACAATTGAAAGAACACAGGGAGTTTTCCTGTCAAACACAGACAAGGATAGGTAGTTTGGGCCACACAAATAAAAGAATTATTGCAGCCCAACAAACAAGATTATCATAAAGACAAGCCTGAACATGAACCAGAGCAGTCAGAGCTTTAAGCTCACTGCCTGAATGAAATGAATGTCCTTTTCTTGACCTTTATTTTTTTTACTCTGCAATAATTACAGTCTGATTACACACAAATAATATTCTGCCCAGATTTGCTGCATTCCAGTGACCAAATGGCAAATCAGCCATTTAACAGTTTCATGGGGAACGGCAAAGATCATTTTGCATGCTAGCTGTAATTTTTACCTCAGTGAACGCTGTGGAACATTTTTCTCTATGCCTGCCATCTCCGTGATACGGGGATGAGAAAACATTTGAGTGTTTGTTTCACGGTACGGTTGCTCTAAGCTGCCAAATCAGCCCTCCTGAGGGTACCACGGTAGACAAATTGGCCTTTTATTGCGGTTGTTGACTGTGGAATGCACCTCACAAGGGCGACAGAGGTTTAGATCCAAGCCATAGCGAAGTCTGAACAAGCACAGCAGTTTCAAAACACCAGTGACTCGGATGAGAAAGTGGGAAACCACAAAATTCATTAGCATACCATTATTTCTACCACCTTATTAACACTTTGTATCTGTCTTTCCCCACATTCCCCTCTGATCAGGACAGGCTGTTTGCATTCTCAATATAAAAATGAATGTTGTCTAGAAAGATGCTGGAAAAGTTTCAAAATGAATTTGAATTCCTTCTCGAGTTAGCTCTCAATTCAACATCATCTCAAGGTTAAGAGCCCTGACACACAAAAGCACTTAATAACCCAATAAAACAGCAATACTTCATTAAGCCTCCCTCACACCACTCCTACTGAGCTGGGGACCACAACACTGGCTTAACTGCCTGGGTCATAATCTGAGAACTTAATTCACAGCTAGAGTTATACAATAATTCATGAACCCATATGCTTGTGTTTTGGACAAACTGAAGGAGCAAAGCACAATTCAATCAGTGTCAGCTCTCGGAACTGACAAATTTTTAGTTAAGCCATGACGAGATGAAACATGCTCAAAGTTGGAGAAAAAGGCACATAGGAGACACGGTCTTTGAGAAAAGGGGATATGGAAAATAGGTCTTTTCCAATTAAAATCAAATGTAATATTTGGAAGATGTCAATTGTTTTTCCTAGACAGCAATAAAATGGAGATCAAAGAGATATTTAAAGAAAAAGCTAGAAATTTTTTGTGCATCTCTTATACAGTTTCAGGAGAGATCTCAGAAATGTCTTACTCTTCATATTTTCCATACATATATTCCATACATATTGACTACTCACGTCTGAACAACAAGTTGACTAATCAGACTAATAATTAGCCACTTTTCAAAGACTAACTGTCAGGGATTCAGGAAGGAGGACCCAATTGCAGAATGAGTGAACAGGGATTTGACAACACAGATTAATAAATAAGGTTAGTGAGGTGCACAGGTGTGACAACAGCAGGAACACAAAGACAACTTGGGAAGACAAACGGGTAGAATACTGAAGCAGCAGAGAAGCAAAACCAGGCAGATGGAGAGGCCCAAGCAAGCTAAGCTCAGATACTTGTTAGACTGCAGACTCTGAAGCAGGCAAGGGGAACCAGCGGGCAGGAACACAAACACCACTAGACAAGACAGAACAAGGCTCCACAAGAACACAAGTTACTTCAAAGTAAGCAGGGCAATAAACAAAAAACAAAAAGTAACAAATAAAATTGTTACTAAACTTACAATAAATTTTAAAAAGCCAAAAGAGCAAGACAAGAACATAAAATACACAAGATTTGACAGGGACCAGACAAGACCAAGGCACAAGACTAACCAGACAAGACCAAGGCACAAGACTAACCAGACAAGACCAAGGCACAAGACTAACCAGACAAGACCAAGGCACAA
>JAZGTK010016672.1:0-12619 GCA_036877625.1 Ambastaia sidthimunki
CATGTTTCATTTACAGGAGGTGGAACCCATGTCAAAAGAAAGCGACCACATTCATATCATTGCTTTAGCGCAGGCGCTGAACGTGCCCATATTAGTGGAATACATGGACAGAGGAGAGAGTGGATCAGTGAACCATCACATCTTCCCTGAAGGAAGGGAACCTCGTATCTTCCTCCTGTACCGTCCCGGCCACTACGACATCCTGTACAAGTGATTCTGTGGTTCTGTTGTCAAGAACCCAAACCAGTTCAGCAAAGTTTTATCATCCAGCTGTATGCAAGCCTTACGATTAAACCGTTCTGAATTCAGTTTCCTCTTCATTAAACTGATTTTTTTTTCCCAGTACAGAATTAAAATCTCTTAATGGCAGAAAAAGCGACGTGTCGGGTGACAGTATTGGGGTTGTACAGTGGGGTTATATTGTGGTTGTAAATGTAAACATGGTTTAAAGTGTGTGTGTTAAGTTGCCTCATGAGTTTTATTAAACTGATTTACACCACGCATGTGTGAAGCAGATTTCTTACCTTACTGTGAAATGCTGACAATGAGAGTCACTCTGTCTGTAAACGGGTTTAAGCAAAAGACAAAAGTCCACAATCAACTTTTTCATCTTACAAGTTTTAATGGTGTACAAGTTACATGGATTTAGCCAAACCCCATGTTAAGGTTTAGCCGAGAAACTAGTGCTTCAACAACAAAACATTTAGTTTTAACTAACATATTTTGGCTAAATATTTAAGTACACAGAGCATGAAGACATTGTGTGTGATCTCGTTGTTTCTCACGGCTGATTTCTGTGCGACTCACACGAGTTGGACAAAATCCATCCAGCCGGACCAAGAACAGCAAGAGTCAGAAACCCCATCACAAACACACTCTCCTAAACACCACAAACACAAACCGATGAGTTAATGCAACGTTTGTTACAGTGATGCACGCAAGTGACTGAGCTAAACTTTAACACGCCAATTTTGACTAAATAAACCCGTTAACTTACCGCAGCGCTAATCTTCCCTTTAGCAGATTTGGAGCTGACGTTAAATGTCTGAATAAAAGCATGTTTGGGAATAAATCTCGCGTTTCTGAGAGACTGTAGAAAACCAAACATGACGTGCGATGAACAAACACTGTCACAATAGAGAAAGTCAAGCGGATTAAACGCAAAACTCGCACGTTTAGTTTATGTTAGTTAACGACGCTCACGTGCTGCATTTAACCAGGTTAAAATCTTTACGCTTTGATTGAACCTTAATCAGTGACGTATAATTAATGACGTTAATCCCGGAGTTAAACGTCAGACATTTTTGCATAATGACGCTAAATCTGCGTTGCTTATGGCAACGCATCCCGTTTGGTTTCTTAGCAACAAAATGCAACTGATATAACTTCAGATGCGAGTTTTAATAGCATGTAATGCTGCGGGATGTGAAATAAATTGTGCAATAATTTGTACCCAAATAAAACTCGAGAAAACATGAGCTTTAATGAAACATGTTTTATCTTTTGAATGACAAATAAAGGAAAGTTATCAATAAACCACATATTTATTTTCATCTCCTGTTCTAAGCTATTTACCACGTATGATACAATGAACAAAAGCAGTTTATAGTAAATTAACTAAAAAGTTTATACAAACCAAAGCAAACAAATTAAACAACAAAAATAAGCACAAGGCCACATTTTTAAATTCACACCTATGAAAAAATCTAGTCCTTCAAACACAGATCAAATCTCCTTAGACTGTTTTGCAGGAAAAAACATTGCAAGACTTTCAAGGCAGTTATAGTTACTGAAGCAGCATTTTGTTTCCTTCTAGATTCATGTCCAGTTTCTATCAAAGGATAAAAAAAAAATCTAGTAGCATTTGTCCCAAAAGTCTCCACGTCAACATATATGACAGTGTGTGAGGTTATACACAGTGCATCTCATTTAACTCAAAACTACTAAAACCTTCATTATACCTACAGTGACTGCAGTGTCTGTCAATGGGCTTCTGATAACCGGAAAGTTATAAAGGGTTTTGATAAGGCAAGGCTGGTATTTTTACAAGGTTATTTGTGACATTCCTCAAAACAATCTTTGGTAACAAGAATTAGCTGAGAAAAGTGTAGCAAACACAAGAAAGCATTCTGAAGCCTCTCAAAACCGTAATTAAAGGCCACAATATTTCATTTAAAAACACATTCCAGTTATGACAGAATGAAACTTCTGTGACTTAAAGACGCACGTTTGCATCCACTATGTACATTTACTCAATGTACATACAAATTCTTTACAAAAGATTTTAAATGAAACAGATCAAAAATAACATGTTTACACCTGCAAAATGAAACCAGACTGCAAACTGTTTATCATGTACAGCGGAGAGTAAATTATAAAGCAAACCATTAATGCACTGTTGAAGAATATAACTGAGATATCACGCGTGTGTAAATACACACACAAATGAACAGCAGAGCACGGGTCATTCTCCTTGATTTATTCAAAGAAAGCTGTACGCACATACACGTACACTACACGTTCTTTAGCGGTTTGTAGTGTCTGAGGTTAACGTGTGTTTGCTGAATGCTTGTTAGTGCAGCTGCAGTGAAGTCCTACAACTTAAAGTAGTGTTGAAGTGTTGAGTTTCTCATCAGTCTCTGGTCCAGCGATCTTCTGTGGTAGTTTCTTGCAGCTTCTTGGTGTTCAAGCCATTGTAATGTTCATTTTTTTAGTTATTGCAGTTGAAGGTCTTTCCGGCCCATTCAAGTCCTGCTCTACACACAGATACAGACAGTCAGCCTGAAACAACCTCCGGTCTCAGTAACAGCCGTACCCCAGCCCCATGCCGAGGCTCTCTCGAAGACCCCTGAGCTGCTCCTCCCCCAGCCTGATCTTGTCATCCAGTTGTCTCTGCTCCACCAGTAGAGCTGCTTTCATTTTCACAAAGTGACTGTAGTCACGCATCTGTTCTGGGGTCAGGCAGCGAGCCAGAACCCTGCCCACAGCTTGCTCACGCTGGTCCACGTGTTCCTTAAGCTCCTGAGCTTCTCCCAACTGCACCAGCAACTGCTTTTTCTTTTCCAGAAGCTGTAGCTGTAGTATCAACAGAGAGAGAGAGAGAGAGAGAGAATCAGGCATGAGTTTTAAATGAAATGATATGGAACAAATCCTGATCAAACAAAATCAGAGGCAGAGGGAGCGACACATGGAACTTGTTTCATTCTTGGAAGATGTTAATAAAAACAACAGCATCTTTCTGTTCTTACCCTCTCGTGGTGACCCGTCACTGAGTCTACACAGTCCAGAGCGCTCTCCACCCGGAGCAGCCGCCCAGAAAGAGACAGCAGCAAACTGGTCACCTTGTCCAGATCTCCAATGAACATGCGATATTTGTCCACCTCGTTGGGCTTGCAGATAGCCAGAACCAGTCTCTCCACCTCCTCTCCCAGCTGGCTGTTGGCCCGAATATCTTCCTGTAGATCCCTCTGTGCCTCACGGAGAACACCCAGCTTTTTACGAAGACTTTCCATCAGCTGTTTCTGTAAACACGTTTGATCGATTGAGTTTCTGTTAATGTCTGCAAACATACCCACAACAACAACCGATACACTGAGTGCCAAAAATATCACAACTATCACCTTATAATTGAGCTCCTCTTCCTCCTCCTTTCTTTCAGAGATCTCCCTCATCTTGGCCAGAAGTTTGGAGTTGTCAGGTAATGTGTCGTAGGAGGTCGACCACGGCACTTGACCTGTAGATGTTCCTGGTCTTGAAGATCTAAGAAGGAGACATGCATATTTCTATTGTTCTTGATCTTTAACAATCCTTTTCTCATGGAACAGAATCTTCTTTGCATAAAATTAATAAGGGGTGGAGCCACAGAATGACAGTAAGCATGAAACCTGCATGAGGGGGTTATGAGCAGTGGCCTGAATAACGTTCTTATAACCAAACAGTATTGTTAATACAACATTAAAAAAACTAGATGTTCTTCAACCAGACATATAAACAATGTTACATTAATGTTGTACCTTTCCAGAGTGCCTCCGCTGATTGGATGGCCTCCTCTCCAACTCTCTCCAACCGTTTCTATCTCTGCACTCTGAGGAAATAAATCCCCCATCAGCTCCCTTCTAGATACTCCATAATCCTCCTCCAGAATGGAGTCCACCAGAGAACCTCTCGTCCCTCTTGTATTTCTTGTTGATGGAGCCTCATCTTCTGGCATGTTGTCAAGGTCCGTTTCCAGCACGATAACTGGTCGGGCGAAACCTTGCATCTCCATCTTTCCCTCCGTTTCTCTCGTGTCTACCTCTCCTGCTCGCTCGGTCTCACAGATCTCATCTATGTCCGTCTCTATGGGCACGTTTTCATCTTCAACACTTGCTGGACTTTGAGAGTAACTGTTCTGGATTTTGTGGGCTACACCCAGGAAGCCCACAGGCTGGGGCTGCAGCTGGTTGTTGTTCATGGAGAAGTAGGATTCTGGAGATACAGAAGAACTGTTCTCTGGTACTTCCAAACATCTAGTCATGATTTGTGCAGCAGAGTGGTGAGGACTGGACCTATCCCACTCTGCCTGGTGCTCATGAAAGATGGGCTTCACAAATGTGGATCTAGACTCATGTTTTGACATTGAAGCAGTATGGACAGGAATTCTAGGAATTAAACAGAGGAAAATACAAAATAGTTCAGTGACATTAATGCATGATATTCAGGGTCAAAAATTTTCAATTATTTTATTTTTCATTGTCAAAAGGATGATGGACATGTCAGTTTATATTATTATATATATTATTATATTAAGTATGTATAGATCTGGATGTTATATTTACCTCGTGCATGGTTCCGGTTGAATAAACTCTCTTCTTCTGTCATAGTTGTGTGGGGTAATCGCTCTCTCTCTCGGAGGCGGGGCTACAGGTTTAAAAGTGCGGCGTGTGCAGGCGGGGCTGGGAGGAGCTACTGACTCATCCTTACAGCAGCAGTGACGGTTCTCTGGAACTTCCCTGGGAGGAAGACTATAGGACCGCTGGCGTGTCATCTCAGGAACACTGGGGGGGCGGGAAGTGCACTGAGGACGAGGTGGAGAGGAAGAGGGGGAGGAGAAGAGGTTGTGGTGGGACATCCGCCTCTTGTGGAACTCCTCCCATTTTGGAGGTGGTGGACGAGGAGGTGGCGGACCTTTCTTCTGTTTTACCTCACCGACACCCACTTTGTTCTCATCCAGATCACCGAGAGTGGACGCACGTGTCCTGCTGACGGTGTTAGGAATGTAATTCAGATTCTGTGTCTCCACACGAAGGTCATTTTCGGACATGGCACGATTTCTGAGAGGTGAAAACAGTACAGGACGTTCCTCAGCACTCTGACTGTTCTGACCGATGAAAGTTGGAGCAACAGCACCCTCTGCTGTCCTGGAGGCTGACCTGCACCTGTAGTCCCTGCATAACAGGAAATAACACAACTGTTAATGGATTGACAAACAGTTCTTCCTTTGATCAGCAGTTTTAACACAAAGGGTTACTACAAGCTCTTATTAAAAAATCTACTTGTATTTAAGTTTTAAAGATAAACCCCACTGTGTTAATCTTTGCGTTTATGTGTTAACCTTTGGTATTTTTGCCTTTCAGGCAAAAGTTTTTTAGTTTGTATATGTCTTCTATATTTATACTGTTTATTTGGTTTGCATGTCTTTTGCTACTTGTGCTGTTTATTGTTTATTTACACTGTTTTGTTTATTCTGTTTTATTTAAGAGGTTAAATCTGTTGTGACACTTTACCTCTCTGTCAGACTGAACATCCTGTTTAGTTTTGTTGGTTCCTGTTCCCTTGGAGGATGAACCTGTAAGATAAATTCAAGTTTATTTAACGTAAAAGTTACAACAGACTGTCTGCTAGATGTCCTGTTATAATTGCTGATGGCACCACACCAAAAAATATTAAAAAAAAAACAAAGCTAAAGAATAAAATGTTTTTGTCTGTATTTGATTCCAACTTTGTGCATATTTATTTATGAACAAAATAGATACATAAAAGAAATAAACAACATAAAAGTATCATTTTAATGTACTCCTATTTAATTTACTTTAAAATTCATCCCACAGGATTACTTTCAACAGTAGTGCAGCATTGTGTAAAATTCTCATTAATGTTATTGTAGAAACTATATCAACAGTATTAATATTATTGTGGTTATGATAAAAATCAAGCTTTATATTATGATGTTTAATTTCCAGTGTTACCTCTGTTAGGGTGTAGCTCCTGGTCTTGTAAGGTGGATGTACAGGGTGGCCATCATATGAACTGTGCTGGCCAGTCACGGGGTGGAATGCTGAGCAATGCTTTTGGCTGTTGGTGGCAGTGTTGCTATAGATTTGGTGACAGGAGGGAATCTGAGCACTGGATGGCTGCTTCCAGTAGACATCATGAGATGAAGAGTGAGGAACTCTGTTACTGTGTTTTAATTGAACAGTTTCTCTCTCTGACTCCCATTCGATCCGTCTCTGTCTGTCTTCCCATTCTTGTCTCTGTTGCTCTTTCTCCCTTTCTCTTCTTAATCTTTCCTTCTCTCTCTCTTCTTCTCGAAGCTTTTCTTGCTCTCGAATTCTCTCTTGCTCTCTTTCTCGCTCCCTCTCTTTTTCTATCTCCCTCACTTTCTCCATCTCTCTCTCTTTTTGCACCATCTCTCTCATGATTTCCTGGTCACGCTGGACCCTCAGAAAATGTCCCCCAGTGTCCAGAGAGTTCATGTAGGGTCCATCTTGGACCACACCCTGATAAGAGAACCTCCTGCGATTCAGGTGAGTGGCTGACTCAGGTGGTTCAGGTGAAGATGGGTGGTTTTGTCTACACAGTTTGTCTGGTTTAAGAGTTCGGAAGCCTGATAAGTTTGTTACAGACTGACTTAACTTCCTGCTAGTTTCCTCAAAAAACCTCCTGCGGTCTGCAAAGGGTGGAATGTCACACTCGTCGGATCGACCTAAACGACCACTAGAGGAAGTTGTCCTGCCTCTTGTCATACCTGTTCTTCCAGACCACGTCTGTCCTGCAGACTCATTACTCTTACTCTCAGTGGGCGTCTGGTTGGGCAGCAGAGTTTCTGGCTGAAGCTTTTGTTCTGGTGTCCAGCGCCATCGCCGTGGTTTGCCCGCAGGGGCTAACTCCTCCACTACACGTACACACACTTGTCTGCTGTGTTGAGAGATCTGGGTTTGTGTCTGAGAGGCCTGACAACTTACAATGTTTGTTCTGGGATGTTCTTCAGTATGTGTGGTATCATGCAGCAGAACCTCTTGAGGTTTCTGTGTGGATTCTTCCATGAAGGCAGCAGGAGGGTTTGTAAGAGGAGTTGTCAAGGTTTGTGCTCTGTGTTGATTGCTCTCTGACTCCGTGTTAAGATCTGCAACCTCTTCCTCCACCATCTCCTCATCACAAGGTAGACCACCAGAGTTTCTGCTTTTCTGAAGCTGGGCCTTCTTTCTCTGAATCTCATTTCGCAGGTTGGTGGCAAAACGCTCACTTCTACGGCGTGATTTAGAGTTGCGGAACTGACGCTTTTGTGAAGGCTTTGAGACCTCACCATCATTCACCCTCGATTCTTCTCCAAAGTTCTCGTTAGGGGGAATGTCCACACGAACTGCATGGTTAATGGAACCGTGCTCAGAGAATTTGTTTCCTGTAGGATTTTCAGACACATTGGCAGACTGCCCCCACATACTCTGTCCACTTTCAAGTGCTTCTTCTTCTAACCTGGGTTCCTCAAGTTCTGAAGTTGATAACGAACCAGGGGTGGAACATCTGCTTATTACCCACTTACTCTGGGCCATATCTGGGCTGATGTCATTGAGATACAGAGGAGACTGTGACCACTGGCATGTGGGAGATGCAGACTGTTCATGTTTTTCACTGGAAAAGTCCATCATACTCAGCTGAGATGCTAGAAGTTTCTCAGGAGCACTGTGCCTGTGCACGGCTGGCTGGAGATTTTGTTCCGGCTGAAGCTGGGTATCAAAGTGCTCATCTGTATTCCTTTCCAAAAAGGAATTCAGAGGTGGTGGAGACATCTCTGCAGATTTCGATTGGTTCTCCAAATCTGGCTGTCTGTCTCTACTTGATTTTTTCTGAGCGATGAAGGTATAATAAGGTTCTACGCTGCTCCCTTTAAGGTCATGTTCACTGTCTTGTTTTCCATTCAGATAAACGTTGGCAGTCGATACTTCCTGGATCGGAGGTTGATCTTCAGTCATGAAGCTGGCTGGATCTGGAATGCCTACAGGAGCGGACACACATCGTTTATCTTTGACTCCTGCTTGGCTTCTGGTAGCCCTAAAACTGTCCTTCCTCATGGGTGGCTGTGGTGGCACAAACCGCTCATTCTCACAACTGTAAGAGGACGGTCGAACTTTAACCTCTGGCCCGTGAGACAGCATCTTTGATTGAAGGCTTTCACACTTTTCCTGCACATCTCTTTGGCTACTAGGAACAGAATGTTGACCTCCATCTGGACATCTGCTAGAAGAACCTAGAAGGTTGTCCATAGAGTTGGCCTCCTCAGGTTTGACAGAGACAGTATAATCAGATGTGTTTGAGCTGGCCGAGAAGGAGCTGTAGGCAGAGTCACGTTTGTTGTTGAAGATAACCGTATCGATGGGAGACAGCTGGCGATCATAGTAACCCTGGTTGGGAGGAATCTCCAGACTCTCCATACTTCCTACTGAGCTGCTGTGGTCTGTGCTGTAGTGTCTGGAGATATGACCCCACTGCATAGACAGCTCACTGTAAAACAAAACCAAACACAAGTGAAAACATGGCAGCTAACATGGCACAATTATCAGATCCGACAGCTCAGATTATAAATCATTATTATAAACTTACTGTTGTGAATCAGGGTCAGATAAGGAGATTGTGTTGAACACTGATCTGTCATGATCTGTCATGTCCTGCTCAATAACTGATTTTTGTTTATTGTTAACCCAAAAACAGCTTTAAAATGTCAAACATTATAAAGGCATATTTTTAAAGACTAAAAACAAACTTGTAAAATCTTACAGCAGCTTTCAGTATCAAATAATATAAAAGTTAAATGATAAAAGTTTTAAATGATAAGATTAAATCTGAGCTGCAAAATCCCATAATGATTAAATAGAGGCATAAAGCTCCACACGTATAACAGGGGAAGAACGCAAAAAGAGAAGTTATGCCTCCACGGGGAAAACCACCATCACTTCCAGTCCCATCCCAAACCCATCCCACGCCTATCCACACGGAACAGGAGGAAATCCCTCCTTGACTTTTATAACATTATATCTGCCCAATGTGATAAAAAGCAATTAGCTAGAGAGCAGGATCTGCCCAGATATTTGACAGGAAGTGAACTTTAACCTTGCAGACCTGTATTGCAGTAAAGTAACTAATGACTGAGAAGCTGTTACTCACTCATCTACACCTGCAAAAAAACAATGCAGCAAACAACAGGAAGTGATGTCATTTTACACACAAAACATAAAACAATATAAAACATAAAACATAAAACTAAAAATCCATAACTTTTTGTATTAAAAATGAGTAAATTTCAGTTATTGATCAAGTACATGACACAGTGTTCAACACAATCTCCTTATCTGACCCTGATTCACAACTGTAAGTTTATAGTAATGATTTATGAGCTGTCAGGTTGGATTTCCCAAGAAATGTCAGTTTGACTTCAACATATATAAAGAAAAGTACTAAAGTAACCTGCAATTTAATGTTTCAAACAGAGAAGACGACAGAGAGGGAAAAGTTACGGATTGCAACTTTAAGGGAACAATTTGAAAGTGCAACCAAAAGTTAATCGATGCGTCTAAAATTACAGCATCCAATCCAGCTAAAAATCTAAACAAAAAGCAATATATGAATGAATGTTGTAAACCTCATTTTCCTCAACCTCAAACAGAAGAAGTTAAATGTTAAAAGTTAAAGATTTGTGTGCTCTGCTCACTCTGATCTGTAAACACTGTTTGAATCACAAGGCTGAAAATAGTGCTGCGTCCGGTGAGGACATGTTGACATAAGATGTGAGATCACCAGCTTCCTGCTAATTGTTTTCCTTGTGAAATTTGCTGGAAGCAAAATTCCCAAGTTCAACAATGGTTTCTATCTCTCTCCCTCTCTCTCGCTCACCCACGAAGATCTGTTAAAGCCATTTGTAGCGTACAATGAGGGTTCAAAAGGTCTCCACAAAAATGTTAAACACCAAAATATTATAGTCTTCTCAAATGGAGGTGTGTTCAGAAGTATTTCACTTGTGTTGTGGAGGTGATACCAACCTGTTGTCACCTCCAGAATGCCACTGTACACTGAAAGGCGTAAGGTGGAGCTGCATAGCCTGTGGGCCATCTGAGGTGTCAGCGGAGCCCGGAGTGCACTGGGCCTCTGACAGCTTTGCCAGGTGCCAGGAATGGGGACGGATCAGTGGCACACTGCGTCTGGTCCAAGACACACAAATGAACATGAAGTCAGACAGACAGGAACAGACTGAACAGTGTGGATGTGAAACATTAAGCATCAATTACTGACTAGAAGAAACCACAATATTCAAACCACAGCATTCAGCAGTGTGGAAAAGACCCCGTATTTCCAAAGCAGAGTCAATCTTGATAAACACAGAAAGGAATCGAGGGAAATCTCTGTCTGAAGTTGCCATCTGGAACAATTTCATATCCGTCAATCACCGCTTTACTAAAATGTGGGACTAAGCTGTTTCTTCTAAGAAATGTTCGACAAAAACTGCCAATTAATTTAGAAAATAACAGCACTTATGGAACAAGGCCCAAATTCCAGGTACATCCCATCATTTTCATTGAAAGGAGTACAGTATTCCCAAACATTCCGGATGGTAATATGGTTCCCACGGGAACAATGGTTTTGAAGGCCTTATTATTAGTTGAATAATAATTTTAACATTCTCAGGGGAGGCCAGAAAAGAATACTTAAGTCAGCAAGAAATGTCCAAAAATTTAATGTTAGGATAAACAACCGGGTATGACACAGGGGGGAGAAGGCTTCAAAATTTACAGTAGAGATAAATTAAAAATACTTCTAAAATAAACAGTTACATCTGTCTTAGCTTAGTTTAACTGTTTAATATAAATTTTGCCTGTAGTTCCCAGTGAAATTTTTAATGTGCATGTAAAGGAATTTTTACTGTAATACAAAATTCTACAATCTAAAATAGATTGTAAAATAGACCACACCACCAACTTTATACATAGTAAACAAATACTACTTTATTATAATATAAAATAAATATGCTTAAACCAAAAACAAATAAGAGTAAATACTTAAAAATATAAAAACAATTACTATATTTCAATTCACTCTTTGTGCAAAAACGTTTACGAAATTCAATATTTCAGACATGCTGGAGATAAAAACAACCTTCACTAATATCTCAACCTCATGTAGACGCTTTTTAAACGCTGTTGACTTAACCTAAAAAGTTCAACATAACCGCAGGCTTAAGTATGTTACGCTACATCAGTAAAGTTAACTACTCTCTATCAAAACACCCACCAGAAACCACACAAACTACTAATCGTACCACAGCTCTGACTTACACGTTTCAAATTTCCCAAAATACTCACAACACTTTACACCACTCCAGATGTTCCCACAGAGAGGAAGATTGCGTGATATATCCAATCCAGGACTATCGGCAGAAGGTCAGACTCAGGTTCAAGGTGAAGTTCAAATTTAAACCGTCACCATCTCAGCCTGTGTAAAACCCCAGAGCCAAAAGAAACCCCCCGATGTTTGTGTTTGTTCTGAGCGGTCAGCTTTTATCTGGACCCTAACAGCTCCAGCGGTCAGCGGCTGTCTGAGGCTTTGACCAAATTCCTAGTCCAGGAAAAAATTAACAGACAAACACTCCCCCCATTTCCCCTATTAAACACCATTCTCTCTCTCTCTCTCTCTCTCTCTCTCTCGATATTTCAACTCTGATCTGAAGACCAAACATTCAGTCCACTAAACTCTTATACAGCACATTCTGTCTCTCACACATCCCACTCACTCTCTAATGACATTAGAGAAGGAAGCGGTGGTCAGAGAGAGAGGAAACTATGTTTTGGGAGATAAAGTGGCAAGCCACCGCTAAAATAATACCTAGCATTCTCTCCTATTATTGTTTGAATGGGGAAAAATGTGAGGGCCGCTTCCTGTCTCCCTGGGAGAGAAGTCAAATCCAGCCAGCAGTGGTGAGGAGTGAGGGGGTGGAGAGAGCGGGCGAGCGGGAGAGAGAGGATATACAGGACAAAAACACAGAATCTGGCAAGTAGAAAAAAAAGGGGAAACAAAGTGGTGGAGTAAGACAAGATGATTGAAACGACGCATTGTTCATGTGGCATGTGGGCAGGTGCAGAACGTTTACATGCTCTTTTCAACAGTGTAGAAAGCACAACAATGCAATGTGAGTGTGTGTGTAAGTGAGTGTGTGTGTGAGAGAGAGAGAGAGAGAGAGAGAGAGAGAGAGAGAGATTAAATGAAGATTAACTCATATCGGCTGTGTTTAATAAACACATTTTCCAGCTCTATAATCAGAATGTCTGAAGACAGTCAGAATAGGGTCAGTCTGATTAACAGTCACAACACTGAA